>WURV02225080.1:0-10254 GCA_011762755.2 Epimenia babai | reverse complement strand
AACCAGTAGCTTTGTTGTTTGGTAGCCTTTTGATAGCATCCTCAACCTCTTCCGGCAGAATTTCTGGTTCTTTGCAGGCATAGTCATCCTTCTCTGGGTTACCATTATCCTTGTACAAATCCCTGCAATATTCTCTCCAGCGCTCAATTACGACTTATATACCGTGTATAATATAATATTTATTGTGTAAAAAGAAAAGAGCAGATTTCTGTACTACTTGAATATTAATAGGGATGGGAGAGAGGGAGGGAAGGGAGAATAGGAGAGAGGGGGATGAAGGAAAGGACAGGTAAGAGGGAGAAGCGTCGATACATTTCTCTCATGTCCTGAATTCAAACTACGGATCTTTCACACTAAAGTTGAGCGGCTCTCACTGCTGCACCACTCGGATTCATCATCATTGTAGTCTCGTAGTCTAACTTGTTAAATTAATGTTGCACTTTGTTACACGACCACTGAGTACAACGTTGATGGTGGATTATGGAAATATAAAAACTAAAATATATTTGTAGTATTATTG
Source organism: Epimenia babai (assembly GCA_011762755.2). NCBI lineage: Eukaryota > Metazoa > Mollusca > Solenogastres > Cavibelonia > Epimeniidae > Epimenia > Epimenia babai. The sequence continues at coordinate 9,734 of WURV02225080.1, read as the reverse complement.
AAAACCGCAAAGACTTATCCGTATATTACTTTTCGTGACGTCGAGTTTGTCGGGATAATCGCGAACAACCTTTCCATTGGCTCGGGAGTTTCACAATAATATCTTCGTTCGTAGTATTGAGATAACGATTTCGTCTCCGTCTTATATACCACTGCGTAACGACATCGGGTACAGACAGTAATTGGAGAGTGGAGATCAATGACGGATGTATACCTCATACTGATTGTATTGTCAGGGTGTATAACATCCGGGAAACAACATGAATGTACGACTTGCGCATAAACATGTATGTACGTGTATGCGGCAATTAGTTGCGATTTACCCCGTGTTTAGGTCATTACAGAACCTTTACGAAGTTGGGCTGAATACTGCGGTTAACACGATGAGCACACGGGATTTATTTATCATAATCGGGAAATCAACGCAATAAAACGACCGAGGCCGGGCAGACAGTTCACTCGTTGGCGCCGGTGGTGCAACGGTTAAAAGAGCTACCTGAAATACGAGAGGTTGTGAGCTCGAATTCGCGCATACAGTATCCGGGATTCTTACCGAAATGTACAAGATTTTCCTGCTTGAATACTGAGACAATATCGCCTAATATAGTGGGTGATCAATTTTATATAATCTTCGTATTTTTAATTTGCATATCTTTATGTATTCAAGAAAATCCACAATTAAATATGTACACAATGTAGGCAAAGTTGTACAGCGTAAAGTTTAGTTGAAACACCTACAGGATAACAATTCTCGTTATACTTTATATTTGTATGATTTTATTGAAAGCAAAAGCTAGAAGTTAAAAACATTTAAGATATTAAAAAGCAAGCGATATTGGAAGAGTCGAATTGTTACTTTAATGACTAAAATAGTATGGAAACTTTATTCCTTTGTTGTTGTGTACCTCGCTAGGTATGAGATAGATTATAATTATGTCAAATGATCACGGAGACGTGCGTGCGATAAGAAGCCGTAGCCATGTGAAACACAAGCACGAGAGAGAGTCTATATTGCCACGGCTCCCCAGACCCCAATGATCCACGGGGTGCCTCTATCAGCGCCACAGGTAAACATTTCAACCTTTAGTGCCATTTCAGACCGAACCGATCTATTCGCATTGGGCGTATGTCGGATTACCGTCCAACCCAGCACAAGTCACACCGAGTTCGAATGTATTCGTTGGCTCCGGCCGAGTCGCACGGCGCATTAGCTGAGATTTAATGTGTGCTAAATCTGAAAATTCGTTTCGTATGACTAGTGCACACTGTACGTTGTATTCGTTGAGTTCGTTACTTTCGTTGCGTTCGTTACTTTCGTTGCGTTCGTGGACATTCGCTTCGCTCGTTCCGTGAACGGTCCTTAAAAACGTTGCGAATAAAATAATTACACTTTTTTTCTCTGAATATTTCCCTCCCATCCTTCAATGCCACGAACCACCATTTGAAATCAAATATCGAATGAACTGTTTAGACAGACGTATAGCTGATTTTCTCGTGTAATATTTGCCTGTACTCGTCTGTAGGGATTCTGGTGTTTGTTGAACGTGACGGCGCAGTACGGTGACGCACAGGAAACGCGAATTACCGTGTTGTATTAGCCGTATTCATTGTTCTACCAACTCAGCTACTGTGTGATACAAATATTTGTTTTATTATAATGTTTATATGTATGTATGTATTTATAGGCTGATTACCGAAGTAATCGTTGTGATAGGCCATCATAGGCCCTTTACAATGCTAGTCTATAAATGTGGTTAACACGACAATCTGATTAGCCTCACTTATATGGGGTGGGGGGAAACACCTAGTGTGAAAAACCCACCGAGTCTAAGCAGACAAGTGACCTTTTCCATTCACGCCACTGGTTCTAAATGTCTGCATATGAACTACATATGTCGCACAGTCCGCTAAGTCTATGATAGGTTCATGTTTATTTACACTGAGATGACGACATAGCGGGGAGGTAAGCGACACAGAGATCATATATAGAGCATCTGAAGCCTAGCAAACGTTAGAGGGAAAAGCCCCGACAGAACCACACTGCAAGGGCTACCCAGACCCCCATGAGCAATGGGGTTTAAGGCGTTTTCAGCTCGAAAAACGCCACAGTTAGTATACTGGTCAGAGCGAGATTTGAACCAGGGACCCCTGGATTCAAAGTCAAACGCTCTAACCACTACGCCAGCTGCCCCTCTATAATGTCTATAACTATCAATATTCACGATTCTGTTGTATATAGTGGTATTGGAACGAGTTGCCTAATAAAATTTTTTTCTTTCCATATAGTCGAGAAAAATAATAAGCGAGAAAATCGAGTGGCAGCGGCTGATTAATTGTGGCGTTTTGGTCGTTATTCATTGGTTAATTTCAGTCCGATCTGTTTGGCTACTTTCGGTCTACGGGCGTCCCGTGCCAAATAATTGGGCGAATAATTCCAATATCCACACCGCGGCGATGATCCTTAAGTCTTGTTGAGTGACGCGACGTGAAAGCTACGTATCTCAAACACGAGGTCCTGGACGGTCCCCGTACGCGTTCAAACCACAGCTACGATAAACTAATCTTATTCGACGTTTATGCAATTTTCGTCCACGGTATATGCGAGAATAACATTGCATCAACGCGTTTTTAGGACCAGTAAAGATTATATAATTATTCTATTTAACGGATGCATTAGTCGGTAAGGTATATAAGTCGACACCAACTTTTTGCCAATAATTTGCTATTTATATACTCAACTTTTTCACAGTTTAAAAGTCTTTTGCATTCTCGAAAGCCGAAAACGAAGATGTGTATTCCGACTTAACACTACGAGGCACTTTTTACCTTCTTTGAACAACATAATTCAATAAAAATAGATGAATTACTTACCGATAACCGACGCCGCAAGCGTCAAGGCGACCAGGTACATCCGGGGTGACGGCGTCATCACGTTTTTGGACGTTACGTACGTGGAAGCAAATGTAAATTGTAACACAGGGATTTCACTTCGCATGAAACACCCAGTGTTTTGTAATTTGTGATAAATCTACCCTATTAACACACGATATATTGTAAGTTTATAATTATTTTCGCATTATTTTCACCTTATATTCATAGGCGACCGAGTTCAGCGACAATATTTCGTAATAGCAAACTGACCCCTACTTAACTTCATTCAAGTCAACTCCCCTAATCATGGCATATACGATATATGACAGAAATACCAAAGAGAATAAGAGAATATCTATCAATTTATAAATAAATAAAAACTTACTGATAAAACAAACATTTATGCCAGTAAAAGTATCATCAATTTATGTTTCAATATTCATGTAAAAAAACCGTTTGTATCAACAAAGACTGAAATCGTTCTGGTACATATAAAACGCTTGGTAATTGCGCAATCACAACTTGCCTGTTTCAATAATACGATAATTTACGATAACATCCAACGATTATTTCCTCTTGAATCGATACGAACAAAAACCATTTAAACGCATCGTTCTAGTAAACAGTCACGCGTAAAAATCCGTTACGAGGTAAGTGCACGGTGTTTATGTCGGAAGAAGCTCGCTTTTCTATCTAATAATCCTTGTTTCTACGTTTCTACGCAGTACAGAGCGGTGAACGGTTTACAAACAGCTGCGATTTGCGCCGGAACTTATAAGTGGCAACGGAAAGATAAACGCAACATAAAACTAATTAATGTTGTGCGTCCGACAGCTTGGTAGCCGTCGCGGTTCCGTTCCATATTCCGTTGTAAAATACCGCGATATATATATGTATATGTATATATACATATACATTGGCACTAATACAAATCATAGTTTTTGAGGTGGTGCAGAAAAAGGCAATGTTGATGGAATAGACGTTATCAGACCCCTTCTCAGAAACAGAGCGTATACATTTCCCCTCCGGTTCCCGCTTAAGTAGTGCTGCGACCGCCCGTCAGCTATAGAAACAGGGCAATACACCGAGTAATCAAATTCGTAATCGAATGCCCCTATGCTATAAGCAAATTTCAAAAATTGCTGATGTAAACTCAAATTATCTCACTCCCCTATTTCGATACCATCACCCTTTCTCGACTAAATCACCTTTCTCAATAAAATCACTTTTCTCGAAGTCACATTTTTGAAATCTCCGTGGAATGTATGTCATGTGATCGTTCATTATTGACACTCGACAAAAGGTTAAGTCTGTCCGTCCATGATCAGATAGATTTAAGCGTGCCCACAATCTCGGGCTAAGATGGCCATGACGCAACGACGAGTCAAGCGTCACGATCTCGTTACGAGCGATATGACCAGTGTTAATTGGTTCAGTTTAGCCATGACACAACGGCGATTTCAACGTCACAACGTTTTCTGTCATTGATTGACTTCGTTATTCCCGTTTTGATATATTTTGAGCGATACATAGGCTTATACATTGCACATTAACACCAACAGTAGGAGATATTTAGCAAGCGAGAGGTGGATTTCTTCCTGACGAAACGACGTGTTAGGGGAATATTTGTTTCACGCTGTTTTTGGGGTATTTCGTGATATGTAAGTTCACCGATCTATTACTTACATCCAGCGTAAATTCATCCCCCAATCAATAAACATAATCCGCGTGTTTTAGGTCGTTTATTAACGTTTTGAAGTTAAAAATTGTTTGACCGCCTTTATCATTAGACATAATAGCTCGGTGCACGCGAACAGTGCATCGCCGGAAATAGGTCAGGAAGCATCGATCATTGATCACTGAGGCCTGTTTTCCGATTTTCCGGCGTTGGTAGTGAGCTGATAAACGGCTGTACAGAAGCAGCGAGTGATATCTGACGAGAGTCGCGCCACACACGAAGTTTCGCAAGATACAAACAGAGCTACTCAAATTATCAAGTTTACCGAGTCGCGTGTAAATGTACTCGAGTATTTATTTAACAAATATCCCAAATACACACGATTATAAAAACCTCGTTATACCTGCCTTTAGCAAACGGAGTAGCCCATTTGGTACGAACCGGAAGCTGATGACTTCGAGACTAAGGTAAAACCCAGTGGGATTTATCCATTTTATCCTCGGGTACGGTATTCTATTGCTATTGTTCTAGGCCACTCAGCTATATGCAGGTAGTTAATTTATTTGTGGCAGCACAAGTTACTATGCACTATGAAAGTAAATTATGAGGTGCTTGCTGGTGCATGTCACAGAGCTAGCTTTACTAATGGCATGTTGTTAACTGACCTTTGGTTAGCTGCTTAAACTGCTTCAAGGTAGGGTGTCACATATAAGTGTCACACTTTACTAAGTAACTTTATCTAATTAATGCGGTGCATGTGCCATAGGTTTAATAGTTCGCTAACAAATTTCACCTCATCCAGTATTGCATCGTGATTTTCCGCCACTTTTAGTTCTGCAATCGTAACCGTGGCGACAAAGCCTTTACCCATAATGCAACCAATTTATAATGGTCTATAAAATATAGGAAAACAAAATCGTTTTTTTTGGTCTTAATATAATTACTTAACTCTCTCATACACACGACAGAAAGATGACGACTCAAACACAAAATAAACAGGGAAAAGTGGAGGGAAATAACATGGAAAAGCGGAGGAAAAACACGAAAAAATGGAGGGAGTCGATGCGTTAAAGTTACACGTCCTAGAGATATCACCATAATGATGTAATATTTTCCTCACCTAGTTATCACATGAAATATTTTCTACCATTATCGTATTAATAAGTTATTAACAATATGCTGTTGATATTTTAGAACCTCAGAGTGGACATTGGAAATACTACTTTAAAGATAAAGAACTTGATAGAGAATATTCGCGGTCATAGTAGAGTGATATATCGACATTATACATACACAAAAAGGGATGACGTCAGGATTTTAATGGGGGAGATAATCGACCTTCTGTATGCATATCCGGTATCTATATCAAATAAGTAAAAAGAAATACAATTTCGGAAATATATGTGTTCAAAGTCTAGTTACTGTACAGAGATGGAAATTATTAGTGTATCATGGTTTTGAATAATGTAGTATAATATTCTTTGTATTCGGGAACATTGGTTACACACCAACGAAATAGGCATGTTATCAAGCATACACGAGGAATATGTTGGTTATGGAACTTCTGCAATGTGTTAGGCTATGATTTAACTTTAATGTTTTTTTATTGTGTTATGCAATATAATTAGTTATTTCATATCATTTCATTTCATTTAACTGTTGTGTTAGGCTATTATTTACTTATATGTACTTACTATTGTGTTATACAATATAATTAGTTATCACTCGAAATGTATATAGGCGCCTTAGAGACATACTAGTCATTAGGGCGCCTCCAAAACAAATGTATTATTTTTATTATAATGGTTGAGGCTGTTGCCTGCTTGTTGGTGGGCCGTATGGGGGTATTGGATTTGGGATATTGCCTCGCTTGTACAGGTGGTTGAATTTGATGACTCGCGTATTCTTGGACTACACGTCAAATCTAATGATGACCATATAAGATTACTTAATGTGTATTTACGATATGAATATAATGACGACTATATAGATTATCTCCATTACCTAGGTGATTTATCCGTTATTATTAGTGACTTTCTAGGTAATACTATGATTATAGGCGACCTCAATGCAGACAGCTCTAAATCGAGAAGATTTTTCGATGTATTGCCTCCTATTGGTCCTGATGAATCTATCGTCATATGTAATTGTTGTCATTCAACGCGTAACTCGTTCACTTGTGTCAGCAAGAGTCACGGCACCACTTCCTGGCTTGATCACGTGGTCTGCACTGAGCAGACACTGTCAAAAATTGAGTCGTGCGACATTTTATACGATGTCAATACAACGTCCGATCACATTCCGTTATAAATAACGCGTCAATTTGATCGTGGTAATTTAATGTGCGAGGGTAATGAACAGCGCGCAGCAGGTAGTACCCTGGTCAATTGGTCTAATACCACTCATATTGATTCACAGTCATATCATTATCGCACATATGAACTTGTATCTGATATTACAATACCGGATGAGTTTCTATGTACTAATATCAATTGAACTGATGTTTCGCATGAAGACAGTCTGGGTGAGTATTCTACTACAACGTTAGCCATTAGTCCCCAAAGCTTCCACCGTGTGATTCGACGCAGTGCCTTGTCGAACAGTTCGCTGACTTCTTCGCTAACAAGGTTCTTGATATACGTCGCGCTATCAACAGGGTCACTGCTAATGTTTTTGATGAGGTCTCTTTGACCAACAGCCGTCTTCCGTCCTTTTCTCCCGTTAGTACTGATGATACAATGTTATTCATTAGTCAAGGTAAGATCCACTTCCGGAGTGGTTGCTCAGGCGTTGTTCGCACTCACTTGCTCCGTTCATCACGGTCATTATCAACACGTCGCTCGCTCCATCGTAAGCTCCTAGGAAATGGAAAACTGCGATTGTTCGACCGTTGTTGAAAAAGTCTACCCTTGATGCTTGACTTCTTGAGAGCTATCGAGCGGTATCGACGCATGTTCGCCTTTCCAAACTGACTGAGCGTGCAGTTTTCATCCAGATCACCGATTATCTCGAGAACCTATCTTTGTTTGAACCGTATCAGTCTGCTTACAGCCACATTCATAGCACTGAATCTGCGCTTTTGCGCGTTGCTTCAGACATACACGCACACCTTGACCAACCGGCCACAACCGTCGTCCTCGTCTTTCTTGTTTTAAATGCGGCCTTCGATACCATCGACCATAGCATATTGATACACCGCACTCGATGGCGCTTTAGTATCGAAGGCCAGGTGTTGTACTGGCTTAAGTCGTATCTGTCAGGGAGGCATCAGACTGACGTCTTAGGGACCGTCGCTCTGCTCCTAGATCCCACGACTGTGGCGTTCCGCAGGGTTCTCTTCTTGGCAAACTTCTTTTCACGCTCTATCTTTCTTCTACTTCGTCAGCATAATATTCATTTCCATTTGTATGCTGATAATTGTCAGATATACTTTTCCCTCGACAACAGCGCTGATGCCCCCATGGTTAGTAATCATCTCTCTGACTGCTTGCACGACGTCAAAGTGTGGATGTCGCAAAATCTCCTGAAATTGAATGGTGATAAAACTGAAGTGGTGGTTATTTCGCGCAAGCAGTCAAACCCACAGTTCTCAGTATCACTCACTCTTGGCTCTGAGTGTCTGCCTGTGTCTGATGCATCCAGAAATTTGGGTGTCATCTTTGACAGGAAAATTTCTTTTTCTGATTATGTTAATTCCGCATGTCGCTCATGTGACATCCAGCTTCGCTACATCAGACGCATCAGACCATACATTCCGCACGATACCACGTATCAATTGTCTGTTTGTTGATCCTTTCTCGTTTGGAATACTGTAATTTTCTTGAAGTCGGCGACCCGGTCTATCTTATTCACCGACTCCAGTTAGTCCAGAGAAGTGTAGCTCTTGTTATCCACCAGCAATCAAAATTTCCTCGCATTACACATCTGGTAGATCCACACTGGCTGCCTGTGTCGCAGAGGATCATTTACAAGTTGCTGACTTTCGGTCACAAAACCATGCACCTCTCTTGTCCTACGTAAATCAATGACATGATTTCTGGCTATGTGCCCTGTCGCTCTGGTCTGCATCTGCTCGAGAGGCCTGCCTTTCAGCGACAATTGACAACTGTCGTCTAGCCGCTAATCGAAAGCGCTGTTTTCGCTTTGTCAGGCCGGCTCTATGGAACGCACTGCCCTCGAGATTAAGAGGCATAATCTGCATTTACACTTTAATACCGTGATAAGGTCGTATCTTTTCACACACTATAAATTCTAACTGTTACAACTGCACTTTTTCCAATATCTGTAATTATTTGCCCACACTGTGAGCATGCCTGCATGGAGTGGCGGGTATATGAATACCTAATATTTATTATTTCGGAGAACGAGTACATCGGTCCACAAACACCTTGGTCAGTACGATCATGTTGACAGATTTAACAAACAAATCGGTGTTAACCAAAAATGGAATGTACCGTTATATAGTGCTTCGTACAGTGTATATTTTTCATTTTCTTTTCCATCTTTTCTCCGGTAGGCCTTAATTATGATACTATGGCCATTGTAATTTTGCATTTGTCTGAAATAAAGAAATGTATAATATAATGTATATTTGTTGAACGTAGATTTTGCGTATAAGTTCAGTTGTATATGCTGGAATATTGGCACACACACATACACACACACGCAGGCACACATACACACACACACACACGCACGCACACATACACACACACATACACTGATATTTAAAGTCAACGTATCATGCCTGCGAGGCAGCTGGCGTAGTGGTTAGAGCGTTTGACTTTGAATTCTGGTTCAAATCCCGCTCTGACCAGTATACTAACTGTGGCGTTTTTCGGGCTGAAAAAGCCTTAAACCCCATTGCCCACGGGCGTCTGGGTAGCCCTTGCAGTGTGGTTCTGTTGGGGCTTTTTCCCTCTCACGTTTGCTGTGCTTCAAATGCTCTATATGTGTTCTCTATGTCGCTTACCTCCCCGCTATGTCGTCATCCCATTTTAAATGAACATGGACCTATCATAGACTTAGCGGAGTGTGCGACATATATAGTTCATATGTAGACATTTAGAACTCGTGGCGTGAATGGAAAAAGGCAATTGTCTGCCCTGACAGATTGTCGTGTTAACCACATTAATAGGCTAGCATTGTAAAGGGCCTATGATGGCCTATCACAACGATTACTTCGG
>WURV02225069.1:0-10255 GCA_011762755.2 Epimenia babai | reverse complement strand
AGCACGCCGCCGCCGAGCCGAGGGGGGAGCTTAATCACCCGCACCGAGCCAAGGGGCAGCAAATCCCGGGCCCTGGCAACCTGGCCTTTGGGGCCGTAAGCCACTCTCAGACCGCGCACAATCACCTCGGCGCCGCCATCGGGAAGGGGCTCTTCGGCGTCCCGATGCTTGGCCCAACCGGGCATCCAATGGTGGCGTTCTGGACCTTTGGCGACGGCGCCTTGGCTCTTGGCGAGCAGCTCGGCGCTGGGCGCATGACGAACCTGGCGGGCCGTGCCGCAACCGAGGGCAACAGCCCCCAACACCCAAACGCAGGATTGCAGCGAGCGACTCATTGGGGCGATGCTAGCACGGCCCTGGGGGATTCTGCAGGACCGTGCGCCGGCAGGTTAGAGGCCCATGAGTTTGGCGATGTAGTAGCGCATGGTTTCGGTGGTGCCGCCGCCGATGCGCAGCAAGCGTTGATCCCGCCAAATCCGCGCGATGGGGTACTCCTCGATGTAGCCCCAGCCGCCATGAAACTGCAGGGCGGCATCAGCTACTTCACTGACAAGCTCTCCCACCACCACCTTCGCCATGGAAATACGCTTTACCGTCTCCATGGAGAGCTCCACGCCCTTTTCATAGCGTTCACCGTTGTAGCGATTGACGCAATCATAGGTGAGGGCTTTGGCCGCCTCGATTTTGCACTGCAAGTCCACAAATCGGTGTTGCCACACTTCCCGCTTGAGGATGGGCTTTCCGAACGCTTTGCGATCTTTGCCATATTCAATCGCCAGATCCAGCGCAATTTGGGAGCCGGCCAAGCCGGAAATGCAGGCTACGAGGCGCTCGGTCTGGAAGTTTTGCATGAGGTACATAAAGCCCATGTTTTCCATGCCGATAAGGTTGCGCTTTGGCACCCGGACGTTGTCCAAGAAGAGTTCGGCGGTATCGCTGGAGAGGTTACCGATCTTCTTCAGCGCTTTGGCTACCTTAAAGCCCTTCGTGTCGGTGGGAACCAGCAAAAAGGAGCAACCATGAGCGCCCGCATCGGGGTTGGTTTTTACCAACATGGTAATGAAGTCGGCGCGGGTACCATTGGTAATAAACGTCTTCTGGCCGTTGATTACATAGTCGTCGCCGTCGGACCGGGCCACCGTTCGAATGCCCGCCACGTCGCTGCCCGCACCGGGCTCACTCACCCCCAATGCAGCAATCTTGTCCCCCGCCAGCGCAGGCGCGAGAAACTCCTCGATTTGCTCCTTGGTGCCCAGGTCGGCAATCACCGGCGTGGCCATATCCGATTGCACCAAGAGCCCCATGGTGATGCCAGCTGCATTTCCACGGGGCAGCTCCTCCGCTTTGGCCGTGCTGAACCAATAATCGCCGCCAGCCCCGCCATGCTCTTCTTTGAAGTGGGCGCCGAAGATTCCCAAATCTCCAGCTTTTTTGAATAGCTCATTGGGAAAGCAGCCCGCGTCTTCCCATTCATCCGCGAAGGGCGCGATTTCCTCTTCCGCAAAGCGTCGCACGGTATTTCGAAACTGCTTATGTTCTTCGTTAAATGGTTCCCACATGGCTTCGCCCCAATCACTTTCGCGCTTCTCACGATGACTCAGCGCGCATTCGTCTTTACCCAGCTCGGGGCCTCTCCCCAGCTAGCCAATGGCGCCGCTGCGTGCAAAGCGGCTGGCGCACTTTCTTTCTACCCTGAAGATTCGTACACGAAATAACTTGTGGCGCAAGCCCCTCGGGATCTGAAATTTCCCGAGCCTAGCGGGGCGCCGGGCAGCCTGGGTTAGCGAAGGGGTCCCTCGCGCTGGGAAGGCGAAATCGAATGTGTACGTGGTCTGTATGCCACGGCAGATGACGCATAATCCCGCCCTCAGCCTGGAGCTGCTTGGCCACCGCGGGGCGCAAGAGCTTATGGCTTGCTAGGCGCTCGGCCGCGGCGCGGATCTTCGCGAGGTACTCCTCGTCGGTGAAGATGGCACTCACTTTGTGGGTGGCCACGAGCTGACCGAGCACGTACGCCAGCCTGGGCGAATCAACGTATTCGGCGGTTCCCGGCCGGCAAACAGCGCGCTTGGCCGCCGCGGACACCGCCCGGGTGCAGTGATCGCCCATCATCCTGGGTTCAATGGTGGAGGGCAGCGCAATATCCACATCCCTGCCGCCCCGGTGGGTCACATGGCGGGCGTGCCCCAGATCCAACGCTGGTCTGCGGCTATCCCACTGGGAGGCATCCAAGATAGCGATGGGGTCCCGGCGAAAAGTGCGCCGGGTGCGCCGAAAGGCTCGGCGCAGCTCACGTACCATCAAAGGGTGCAGAAACTGGTAACGAGCGGGCCTCTCCAATAGGTACCCCGAGGCGCGGGTGGAGGGCTCCGGCATGCCCACCAAGCAGGCGCCCTTGGCATGGTGGCGGGCTGGGGAGACGGCCCGTTTTAGAACCACCTCCGCGCTAACCTCAAAGCTCAGCTCCACGCTATCCACACCATCGGCCGTGGCGAAGGATACCAACTTGGGCAGGCGGCCATCGGCCCGGAAGGGGCTTTGATAGGCCAACCCCCGCAGCCGAAAGTGGTGCAGGGCGTCCTGTGGCCCAAAAATGCCCACGCTTACATACCGAAAGTGGGGTAGCTGCACCCTTACCCGGTGAAACCCAGGCCCAAACCGCTGCTGTACACGGCCCAAAGGCAGCACTTCCAGCGTTGGGTGACGCGTGCGCCTTGGGGGAGCTTTCGCGCCACCTGAGCGGCGCGTTGCCTTTGCGTTGGCCAGGGGCGAGCTGGCGTGGGCCCCGTTCGTGAGCAAAAGGGGGAGTGCGCAGCCGCAAATGGCGAGGATGGAACGGCCCACCGGCATTCGCTGGGTCTAGCCTATTTGGTATGGAGCCGCCGCTCGAAACGGCAAAAGCCGGCGCAGGCGAGGCCACCGGCCACTTGGGGGCGCGGTGCAGGTGGCTGGAAAGGCTCTTGGCCTCGGATCTGCCCCTCAGGTGCGCCAAATTTGGCTATGGCCCCCGCTGGCCACAGCTGCTAGCGTCGGCCGAAGGAGTGGCAGCCACCAACATTGCCGGAGCGCCGTGCCCCATGAGCACTGGCTGCAAAGGGCGATGGACGGCGGTTGGTCTCCTCCAGGCCCCGTTCTGGCTGCCGTGGCCGAGTGGGCAAAAGGTGGCTTAGGGCTTGGTTTAGTTCTGGCGGCCGCGGGACCCCTCCCGCACCGTGCCAGTGGGCGCTGGCAACAATCGGCGTGAGCAGAGAGCTCCTTCGTCGGTGGGCGTCCGCGAGGCAGAAAGCGGTGCGAAGGGACGTCTGGCGGGCTGCCTCCCCGAAGCAAAGCCAGAGCGGTCGGCGTCGACACCTTGGGTGGGCGTGAGCGACCGGGCATCGTTTCGGCTTCACCGACGAGAGATCACCATGGCGCGCAAGGCGCAACCTAAGGACCCGAAGCAACGCCGCGCATCGGGCGCACGACCCCCGCAGCAACGGCGCTCCCCTAGCAAACGGCCGCCCTCCAAAGGAAGCTCGCGGCCCCCAGTTGCCCTCGCCCGCAAGGGCCACCTTCCCTGGCGACAGGACTTGCCCGTTAGCCCGCCACCGGCAGCCCAGGTGCAAAAGCTGGTTCGCCATGAACTGGCCTTCTCGAACCGGGACATCGACCGGGACGTGGCCACGGTGATTCGGCGGCTCACTCGCGCGGGCTTCGAGGCCTATCTGGTGGGGGGCTGTGTGCGCGACCTCTTGCTGGGCAAGCAGCCGAAAGACTTCGACGTGGCCACCAGTGCCCGGCCCGAAGACGTGCGCGGCTTGTTTCGCAACGCGCGCATTATCGGCCGCCGCTTCCGCTTGGTTCACGTGCACTTTCCCGGCGGCAAGATGTTCGAAGTGGCCACCTTCCGTCGCAACCCCCGTCCGGGCGAAAATAAGAGCCAGGGCAAAGGCAACAACCTGCTCATTCGCAATGACAACGCCTTTGGCACGGTGGACGAAGATGCGGAGCGCCGCGACTTCACGATTAACGCCCTCTTCTACGATCACCAAAACGGCGAGATTCTCGATTTCTTCGACGGCATGCGAGACGTAAAGCGCCGCGCCGTTCGCACTATCGGCGACCCCATCGTGCGTTTTCGGGAAGACCCGGTGCGCATTCTGCGGGCGGTGAAATTCGCTGGCAAGTTGGACCTGGGCATCGACCCGGAGGTGGTGGACGCCATTTTGGCCACCCGTGACGACCTTGCCCTGGCCGCCAGGCCTCGCCTCTTTGAAGAAATCCTGCGGCTGGCCCGGGGTGGCTCGGCGCGGCGCTCCTTCTTTCTAGCGTGGGAGTTTGGCCTACTGCATGTGCTCCTGCCCGAGCTGGCGGTGATCCTGGACGACGTGGACGGCGACAATGGCGCAGCGTCCCGGGTGTTTTCCCTGTTGGCGGAGTTGGATCGACGCACCTTGGAACGGGACAAGCCCTTTGACGACGTGGTGCTGTGGACGGTGCTGCTCTTGGAGCCTTTGCTGGAGGCGGTGGACGGCGAGCGGGACCGGGTGGGCGCGGCCCTCGACTTCTGCGCGCCGATTGCTGAGCGCTTGGCGGTGCCGCGGCGGGTGGCTGATTCCATGCGCCGGATCGTGGGCGTGCTGCCCCGGCTCTTCGCGGCGAAACTGGGCCGCTTTGCCCGCACGGAACTCTTTACCCACGCCGTACTCGTGGCCCAGGTAAGCCTAGCTGCAAGTGGGCACCAAGATAGCCTTCGACGGCTGAATCAGGCCCTGGACAAGGCCAACATCGACCTACGCGAAAAGCCGCGGGAACGCCGGGAGAGGCGCAGCCGGGGCCCGCGACGCTCCCGAAGACGCTCTCGCTAGGCTCGGTTGAACTCATTTCCTCGCCTACGCGCAGGTTTTTTGCCGCCTTTTTTGGTGATTCTCCTGGCCAAGCGTATAAGCATTAGCGAACGCAATGCCGACCGTATCCCACAGCCGCAGGGAAGTACTCCTGAAGATCGTCTATTACGGTCCCGGGCTCGGGGGTAAGACGACCAATCTGCAGCATATCCACAACCGCAGTAATCCAAATTACCGTGGGAAGCTGATCACGCTGGCGACGGAAACAGAGCGTACCCTCTTCTTCGACCTGCTTCCGGTGGATCTGGGCGCCTTCAAGGGGTACCGGATCCGGCTGCACCTATGCACCGTACCAGGCCAGATCTTTTACGATCGCACCCGGCAGCTCATCCTGAAGAACGTGGATGGCGTGGTGTTCGTGGTGGATAGCCAGCCCCAAGCGCTGGAACCAAACGTGGACAGCATCGCGAACCTGTACACGAACTTGGAGCTGCAAGGATCGGATCCGGACCGGCTGCCCTTGGTGGTGCAGTTCAACAAGCGGGATTTGCCCGGCGTGCTGCCCACTGACGAACTGCGCTCCGCCTTGGGGATCCCTGACGATGTGCTCACGGTAGAAGCGAGCGCCCGGGAAGGCCGGGGTGTCTTTGAAACCCTGAAGGCCATCGTCAAAGGCTGCCTGAATTTGGTGGGTGATCCCGCCGCCGCCCAGGAAGGCCGCTCTCCCTCCATCATGCCAGGCGCTCGCCCAAGCATGTTTCCCGAGGGCCGCGCCCCCGCCGCTCGCACCAGCCCAAGGCCCCCCGCCTCCGGTTCCGCGGGCGCCCTAAGCAGAGTTCCGAAAGCCCCACCAGTGCCCCGGATCAGCTCCACGGACGACGGCTGGGACTGAAGTTCAGAGTTACGCTCTTTCTTTTCAGCCGGAGGGGAATTAACTTCCTAGCCCGTGGATTCCCTCGCCGTGCACTTGGCCGAAAATGGCCCGCTCGACCCCCATCAGGCTGCGGGTTGGACCCTTCGTTTGCTTCGTTCCCTCCGCCCGATGCATGCCACAGGTGAATGCCTGGGAATGGTGGATGCCGCGGGAATTCTTGCCGAATCTTTGGATCCCACCGGCCGTGCCGTACTCAGCGGCCGTCTGCCGAGGCCCAACCTGGCGTATCGCTCACCCGAACGGCTTGAACTTGGTGGGCTCTCGGAAGCCGATGACACCTGGGCTGCAGCCGTAGTGCTTTTTTTGCTCAGCACCGGCCGCCTGCCCTACGTGGGCAAACATGGCGATGCGCTGCTGCGAGAAATGGGCGAATCGCCCCCGCCTCCCCTGGCGGCTCTTGGCATCGACGACGAAGCACTTCAGGACCTCTTTAATCGCTCGCTCTGTCGCCCGCTTCACGATCGCGTCACGGAAAGCAGTGAGCTGGAGCAGGCCCTTGTGGCCTACGTGGGCGCGGCGGGCGAGTCGCTACCGCCCTTGGAGGCTCCGGGAGCAGAAACCCAGGAAACGGCCGCCCTCCTGGCGGGAGAAGCCAGCGGGGAGGTCACGGAGCAGGGCTTGGACGACGACGACTTTGAGCTTGAGCCCCTCGATCGGGACTCCTTTATGCTTGAGCCGGTGGACGACGGGCCCGACCTCTCCTGGGAACCAAAAAAGGCCGGGGATCCAGCCCAGACGCCCTTGCCGGTGGATGTGGCGAGCAGCGAGCCGTCGTTGGAGCAGGAGCCGGAAAACCTCTCGGCCTCTGCAAAAGAGAGCGTGCCCCCGCGGCTTACGGATGAAGAACGGGCGCCCCTTTCGTCCCTAGCGGACGTGTTGGAGCCAAGCGTACGTCATCCCGATGTACCCCAGCCGCCGGACTCAGGCGCTGGCTCCGCAGCGCATCCCGTTGTGCACGAGTCTCCAAGTACGCCCCTCACCACCCCCAAGGCGGCGAGCGCTCCCCCCCGGCCGTCAGCCAAAGGCGGCTCGCCCTGGCTACTCTACGCCGGGCTTGTGGTAGGCGCCTTTGCAATCACCCTGGGGGGTCTTAAGCTCTTCGGACCGAAGATCAAAGCCGAGGCCGATAGCTCCGCCAAACCCGCCGCGGTCCCGGCAAAGCCTCCGGAAGCGACGGCTCCGAAGAAAACCGCAGACAAAGCCCCCAAGGCTGACCCATCGGCGCCTGTGGCCAGTGCACCCAAGCCTGCGACCGCTAAGCCAAGCGCCAGCAGCCCAGCAAGTGCCGCCGCGCCATCCACCACGTCAAGCACCACTTCACCCGCTGCCCCAAAGCCGTCCACGACGAATACAGCTGCCAGCAAGAGCCCACCTAACGGGGCCGACCTGGAAGCCTGCGTCCTTTCAGCTTTTCCAAAGAACACCTTCGGCCCCTCCCAGCGCGGCTTCATCGGCAAAATTTGCTCCGAGCAGGACCCCCGTCGAGGCGGCACGGCGCTGCGCACCGCGGTAACCAAAGCCGGCTATGGCAAAGCCGTGAGTACCGCCATGCGGGAATGGGCGGTGATGGGCTGGTACGAAATGCCCGCCTTTGCTGCCATTCGGGGCAAGTGCTGCGCGAGCCCAGAACCCCTCGTTCTGCCCCAGGTAAGCACCTGCCAACCCATGGAGAAGGCGCTGAACCAGCTCGCCACCGCAGTAGCCGCGGGCAAACCCGAAAACGACCCGGCCATCTTGGACGCACGGAAGCGGTTTTTGGCTTCGGTGTACTGCGCGCTGCGTTCCGGCGGAGGGTTCGTGTTCCACCGCAAGGGGCCGCCAATGGGCGGCGAAGACACCTCATTCCAGAAGACCCTTCGGCGCTTGGTGTCGTCCAACTTAAGGGGCTAGCGGAGCGCTGGTCACCGGGCTGCACGCAAGGTAAGTTTTTTGATGGCCTGCGGCACAATCCGGCCCCCGCCGCCGACAACAATGCTATGGGGAACCATCTCCGGTGGGTTTCGGTTTGGCATCCGTTGGGGACTCCCTAGGTATCGCACCTTCCGCTTTCATGATTCCAATGCTGCACAACGGTCACATCCGACCGATGCTTTGCCCATCGCAAACGTGTCGGGGCAAGGTGCGTGAACAATGAGCGGTCCTACGCTGGACGGACGCTATCGCCTCGCGGAGCTGGTACGGCCGAACGTGGATGAGAGCACCTGGCGTGGTGAGCACCTGGTGGATGGTAGGCGGGTGCTGGTTTGTCTCGTCGACGACAGCGTGCGAGCAGCCTGTGAGAGCCGCGCCAACGTAAGCCACCCCCGGCTGGTTCCCATTCTGGACATGTTCGGTCGGGGTCAGCTCCAAGCCACCACGTTGCCAGGGCTGCATGTGGCGGGGACGGGCTTTGTCATTCTGGACGAGCCTCCCCTGCCCGCCCTTGAAGACGAAATCGCCGAGCATGGCGCCATGCCCATGAGCCACGGGGTGAGGCTGGTGAAGGGTTTGGCGGAAACGTTGCTTTCCCTCAACCGGCTAGGGGCCCTCCACGGTTGCATCAATCCTGCGAGCGTCCTGGTGGACCCTCGTCAGCAGGCCCACTTGAGCCTACGAGGCGTCCACGACGAGGCTGTGGCGTATATGTCCGGCCAGCGTTTGGTGGAGGATGTGCTTTCCCCGCAAGACGACGCTTGGGCGCTTTTGGGCGTGCTCTACTTCGCGGTGACGGGCGCACCACCCTTTACTGGCCCCTCTCGCCAAGCCCTCGCGCGGCGCATTCTCGGCGGTGGCGCGGCACCCATCGCCAACCAAAATGAGGGCGCCCCGGAGCTTCAGGATATCTTTAATCGGGGCTTTTCTAGGGTGGCGGGGCACCGCTTCCCGGATGTTGCAGCTTTGGATCAAGCCCTGGCGGATTGGCTGGGCACCTTTGGCGAAGCTACGACCATGCCGCCGCCCGCCGACGCTCAGCCTTCGGAACGCATTACGGACCCGGGGCCCGGCGAACCCTCCGCCGCTGACCATCCCTCGGAAACCATGCGCGTAAGCAAGGCGGATTTGGTGGATCCGAACACGGGCGGCACGGCAGAAGAAACCGTCCGCTTTAGCCGCGAGCAAGTGGCGGATTTGCTCGGCACGCCCCCGCCCGGTGACGTTCGTGAGCCCGCTCCCAGCCAAGCCCTTACGCCGCCAAGGGGAATGCTCGCTGCCAAGCAAGCCAAGGAAATGCGGGTCACAGCTCCGCCCCAGCAGCCCTTGGTGCCCGAGCCCAACTTGGCGCCTGCACTCGCCACCGATAGCGACCCGCCTCCTGCTGGTTCGAACGATATTACGCCTCCAGCGCCTGAAGCCCGGGATAAGCTGCCAAGTACCTCCGGTGAAATCGCCACCGACTTGCCCGAGTTCGCCCCGGCGGTTCCCCCTGGGGCTCCAACGGCTACCCAGCCGACCCCGGAGCCATCCGCCGACGACAGCGGCGCCCTCTCCGGCCGCAGCGCCCAGGTAGTGCCCAACGACGTTCCGCCCCCTCCACCAAAGGGTTCCTCCACGCTGAAAATGGTTGCCATTGCACTGGTGGCCTTCGTGGTTGTGGGAAGTGTGGGCGGCGCAGCCATCGTGTTTGGCCCATGGAGCAAAGGGGCCAAAGGAGGCACGGGAGCCTCCAAGCCCCCGCCCTCAAAAAACGCCGCCAAACCAGCGCCAACGAAGCCCAGCCCCGCCAAGTCTGCTGCCGCGAACCCGTCGAATTCCCCCGCAGCGAGCGCTGCACCCAAAGCGCCCAGCTCCGCCACGCCGGCTGCCTCCGCGAGCGCAGCACCAAGCGCCAGTAGCTCCGCTGGTGCAGCGAGCCCACCCAAAGCCACCCCCAGCGGCGAGGGCGGCGCATGTGTGATGAGCGTCTTTCCAGCCAACAGCTTCAAGCCCGACGCCGACTTGGGTTTCGTGTGCGGCGAAGGGGACCCGCGCAAAGGCGGCTTGACCTTGCGGGCGCGACTTGTGGAGGGCGGGGGCGCGCTAAAGGGCAATCACTCCGCGCGCTATTGGTCCGCCATGGGCTGGTTTCAGCCGGTGATGTACGCCGTCTTGCGGCAACAATGCTGCCGCTCGCCTTCGCTCAGCTTGGGAACCAAAGACGCCCCGTGCCCGGCGCTGCCGCCTTTGATGGAAGAGATGGCAACGCGGGCCCAAGCCAATGACTCCATCAAGCTTGGGGAGACCATTCTCCAGTACCGCAAGGCCGTGGCGTGCGTCTCTGCCGGGGGCAACACAACCGCCTACGGTATTCGCGGGGGCATCAGCGGTGGCCAGGAGCCCAGTTTTCGGCTCATGCTCAAGTCATTGCGGCCAAAAAAGCCTTTAGCCCCTTGGGTTTTTCAAAGATTTGCTAAGCTCCGGCTATGGCAATGATTCCTTTCGAACAAGCCCTTTCGCTAATCCAACAAAGGGTAAGTCCCGGACCAGCCATTGAGCAAATCCCAATCCACCAGGCAAACGGTCGGGTGTTGGCTGAGGC
>WURV02225058.1:0-10255 GCA_011762755.2 Epimenia babai | reverse complement strand
AGAGCGTACAAATGAATTAATGCTGATGGCTAAAGAGAGGGAGGAATGAGCAATGCCGTGGAGTCATTCAAAATTTAATAGAATGATCTTAAAAAAGATTCGATACGTGACGGGTAGCCAATGAAGCGAGCGAAGAACAGGAGTTATCTGTATAAGAGCAACGACATGTATCAGTGAGAAGTCGGGCGGGGCTGTTCATATGATGGACAATTGATGTAGAGGGAGTTGCAGGTAATCATTTGCTTGTGATGAAGGAATATATAAGCGTCTTGGATGTATCTTTCCACCAGTACTTATTGTTAACTGTATGTTGTTATGTCATTCGATATTTTCAGCCGCACAAAATAATCCTTATAGGATACTATGTCTGTTATCCAGGCACCTGATTATGCACAACATTGTAGAATTACTAATGCTGTTAGTTTAAGAGTCACTGTACATAACGTCAACTATTCGGTGGAAATCTAGTAGAAAAGGAAACGGTGTGACATTGCGATTGCATTTTCATTGTAGTATTACGTCAGCAATTAGTTGATAACCCTGCATTAAATGTGCATTGTACCGCTCATTGGTCGAGACGGCCTATACAACAGTATGTGTGTATAAAGGCGCCCCAAATGAATTTGTGTTGATTGTATACTGACCAATTCTTTAGTGCTTACTAATTACCGTGGTCTGTTTTCATGTGTAATATCAAATATGTTAGTCCTCATTCACGGCCACAGCTCATTGACAATTGCATCTGTTGTTTATCATAGTATAATTATGATCATGGCAATGTTTTGGAGTGTTCACTCCAATATTACGCTGTACTCGATTTATTGTGATAATACTAATTATAATGTTATAATTTTAATGACATAAATTTTATTTTAATTATAATGTTTTTACTATGGACATGAAAATGATTTTGACTGTTTTAACTGGCTCCTATAAAGATAATTGATCATTGCTGAGTTTTATTTCAACATTCACTTATGAGTCGTAGACAGTGGGGATAGACACCATCTTGCGTCTGGCCCGTTTCTTGAATTAAATCGTAAAAATAATAAATACATAAATATGCAAATTTATGAAATATTAATTATATAACTGCTAGCAAGGTAAATACTGGAACATCTGAATGATCAATTTGTAGAATTTTAGCTCTCCGAAATCAATACCTCTGTAACGTCACCCTCTACAAACATATTAGGATTACTATTTCTCGTAAGGAATCCCTAAGTATAATGCATGTGGACATTTGGAGGGCATCAATGCTGGCGACTTTACAGCTAGTTCATTCAATAGTCCCATTTGAAACAAAAAAATATATACAATGAAACCTGCTCTAACGACCACTCGTATACAGCGACCACTCCTCTTAAGCAACCGCCTTTCGGTGGTCCCGAACGTTTTTGCTATATAAGTACACTCACTGTATTAAGCGACTACCTGTCTTATGCGTCCGTTTTATGCTGGTCCCACAGACGGTCGCTTAATACAGGTTTCACTGTATATATATTCGCCCAATATACACAAATTATATGAAATGTTTACTCTGTGTAATCCCATTGCTGTTGAAAAACATTCCGTTCTGTACAAACTAGGTAAAAATAATACAAAATAGTAAAAACAACAATAGTAATAGTATAACAATTGTCTGCTTAATCTGCTGTTGTATGATGGATATGTAATGCAACCATAGCATGCGCTATATATACTACTTTAAACATATGTGTGCGTGCGTGTGTGAATATCTTTTTTTGTGATAATTTTCTATAACAAAGGTAAGGTACTAACTTCTCTTTCGTCAATATGTGTAGCGTTTCAGACCAAAATTATCAAAATTTTAAAAATACAGCCGACATGTTTTTCCACAAAATGTCAGGAAAAACATTCTAAAAATTCCAGAAAACAAAGAAATGTTGTGGTTTTCTTTCACAAAACGTGGATTGCTAGCGTGTGTGACCTCCTCCACTGTCAATGACTGCTTGACATCGTCCGCGCATGACTTGGACTAGGTGACGCAGGTTCTGTTGTGGGATATTGGTCCATGAATTCAATAGCGTATCCCTGAGCTGCTGAGCATGCCAGGTTAATCATTGCGGGAAGAGATGGCAGCCTGCAGCATGTACCATGCATACTCAATGGGACTGAGATCAGGTGGGCGAGCTGGCCAATCTATTCTGTTGATTCCTTCATCCCTACGGTACTCATTCACGATGGTGGCACGATGAGAAGGGGAATTATCATCCACCAGAACAAAGTCTGGTTGGACCAATATTAACAGCCAATGTCCTCACAAACACATCGACCATTTAATCGCGGTATCTGACACCACTTAGGCATGGAGGTCCGTACGACGCGTGGTAGTGATGCCACCGGCGCATTCGGACATCTCCACACCCGAACACAACGATCAGTTGTCTAGAGAGAACCTGGACTCATCTGTGGAGAATACAGTACTCCACTGGACTCTGGTCCAGGTTACATGTTCTCGACACCAGTCATATCGATGTTGTAAGTGTTGTGGAGTGGGTGCGATGCGTATAACTGCTCGGCGAGCCCTCAATCCTAATTCATGGAGCCTATTCCTGATGGTTTGGGTGGATACACAAGCTCCTGATGCATCTCTCAGGTTTCTCTGCAATGTTGTAGCTGTGGACGTGCAGTGTCTTACAGCGGAGAGGGTGATGTATCGGTCCTGTGTACAGGTTGTAAGTCTGTGGTGTTCTGTACCATGTTGTCTGTTTGCTGTACCAGTAGCCTGATAACGATTCCAACACGGGGAATGACACTGTGACACAGCCAACTCCTGAGCCACATGTCGCTGGGACATACCAGCCTCGATCATGCCTATCCCTCTATTCAGATCTTCTGACGTCAAATGGCGACAATTTTGTCTTGGAGGCATTCCAGTGGATAGGGGTACACATAACCACTAAAACGCTACTTATGTTAGAAATTCAATGTGAACAGTCTAAGTACAAACTGAGCTAATATGCAGTAAAATGTTGGTACTCATGTATGGCTTGGCTTACTATAGCCTTGAGTGGTCAACATGTCGAACATGTACTCTTCATTCAGCAACAAAACCCGAGCTCTCCAGCAAATCAATTACATTTGTATTCATAATGTATTATACATATATTTTAGTGTATTATCTTATATATTTTATGGGTGATCCTTAAGAAGTTTTGAGTAGTATATATACGCGTATCCATGCTTATATTGTATAGTGTACAAATTCTGAAGATATATACAACATTGATATATATTATGTATGTTGTATGAACTATTATTACTCTCAAGAATACATTCTGAAATGTGTTTAGCGTATGTATCAGTATAATGCTGGATTATTCAATAAAGAAGTATATTAAAGTTTGTATCTTAGCCAGTGTACAATTCACTTGCTCCAGTAGTCTGAGAATGTAATATTCGTTATTTATTTTTCATCCATCATAATTTAGTAATTATAGCGCCCATATATATTTCAAAGAATATTTAGCTCATTATTGTAGCCGCATTAGTTAGTAAACATAATCATGAAAACGCAGAAAGATTGCCACACATACATAGCTTGGTGCTCTCAAATTTCTCCATGACATGGATATTCGCCACTTTTGGTGATTTTAATTTATTTGTTGACCATAAACGGGTTCGAATCAATACAAATACTAACTTAAATAATCCAACGCCATGGGTGATTTTAGAGTGCAATGTAAGCACGTACGACAAAAATGCAACGGCACTATTTTTGAATCCAGGTAAAAGTGGAACGTGACACACCAGTCTTGGAAACCTTGATATTTAGTCTTTAGAGAATACCCTGGCCATCAGATGTCGTTTTACCATAATAGCGTGACCTGAATAATCTCCCCTTCATTGTGAAATTAATTAACATCCCGAGGCTAAGGCGTATAACACACGACGACGCCTTACCTTGTCGACCGGTAGCAGGCTATCGATTCGTACACAACGAAACTAGGTCGCTTCTATAGCGCGCCATCTGTATTCAAATGATATATTATGTGACTCATTCGCCTCAACGACGCGGGACGCGTTCTACCGTTCGACTAGTGTAGCGTGTAAATTTCCGTGTGTCTAGTGTTACCGATCAATACAGGTAAAAATGTCCGCGATTTGCTGTGCGTGTGTTTGTTGTACTGTATCTCTCTACGAGAGACGACTCTAAAGGGATGTCACCGTGGCGTGACATGCTGCTACCTTATACTCGTGATAAGGGCATCACCATGGATGTGAGAATATACGTCGTTGTACCTGCTTACTTACGCTCTTTCTAGTATGCTTGGAGGTTATAACACAATGCTCTCCCACTATAGACTATGCCAAATATGGCCTAGATATTACGATTAAAATGTCGTCGATTTATTGTTTGTGATTATTTATTCTGAATTGTAAACGGAATGACTGTTTGAATTAACTTTATACCGATGTAACATGACTTACTGTCTCGAGTATACGGTATTACAAATAAATCTCTACTCGGTCGTCGCTACGGGAACGCCGTAATAAAGTACACATAATGCTAATAACCACACACGAAATGATCCGTCGACGCAACACAGAGACATGACACAACATAACAATAGACAAAGCGGACAAAACTATTATGTAATATAAATTACATTAATATGTTTATGTTCACTTTATGTGTTCGTTAAGTCTGCGAATATTGTGAACGACTTACGTGCAGACCCATTTGATAGCTACAATGTATTGCGGATTAGGAGAAAGTGGAGAAGTTTTACAAGACAGCGTACAGTACAATCATAGTACTAATAACAAGTATCATAATTTAAAGGAATTGACTCCTCATTATTCTACAGTCTTAGTATTGAAAGAAGATTAGCTTTTATGTGCAAGACCGCGAAAATCTCGTAGCTTTTTACCAAATGGATATACCTATACTGGCTGGAGACGTTGATGATGTCACCGAGACACGGTCACTATCACAGATTTCTAATGAAACATCAAACACTGCCGGTAAAATCGTACCAGAAAGCATCGAAGACGTCGTTGTTCTCTCCCGTGATTCACAAGACATTGATCCAAAAAATGTGGATATATCTGAGATGGTCGGCGAAATTATTACCTCAAATAGAAAGTCAAGCATAGATGGTGTCAGTAGTGGAATGAATACCCAAGAAGAAACCACAGGCAGTATGACATACAATTCAAATATCCGGCAAAAAGATGAGGATTCTGATGTAATTAACGTGATAATTCCTGCTAACGACGGGAGTGGAACCACTGTATCGGGTGAAGTATACCCGGACAAGTTGCGCCCACATCACCAGGAATCCGCATGCGACTCTACCTTTGTTACCAACCACAGTAACGACAACAATACGGCTGCCCCATATGGCGCTTGCTTCCGTTGCAGTCTGCGCGTGTACCCTGTGGAGAAGGTCGACATCGGCCTATTGTTCCACAGGCGGTGTTTTCGCTGTAAAGTGTGTAACGTTCAGCTCACCCTGCGGACGTTCTGCCTGGACCGCGAAAATAAATCCGAAATCTTCTGCCGCATGCATACCCCTCGTTTTGTCGGCACGATCGACCAGGAATGTGTTGGTATAAAGTCGGCGCTTAACACTCCCAAAGCACATGACCTCCGAAACGACCAGGTACTCTCTCGATATTGGCGTCATCGTAATTATCAGTCTACTAATGTGAGTCAACAAACCTCTACCCCGTCCTCGTTTATACAGAAATCATTTGTATATATTACGTGATAAGACTAGTAATTTTCGTATTATCAATTCTAGTCTATGCAAATATAATTCGTAGAAGACTGACATTTATGCATGTGTTGACAATGTATATTTACAAGCCTTATCATCGCATTAAGCTTAGACATACTATTTTGACTAATAATAAATGGAGTTAGAATAAACTTGATTCACCGTACAATAAATCGCGTGAAAAGGACCTCAATGTAATTATAGATCCGGGGCAGTGGTGCACCTGGTTGGACGTATGACCCGAAAGCGCTGGAATTCGAGCACTATAAAGGTTTAGGTGACCGCCACACCCGATCCCACGATAACACCACATACGCGGTACGACATTACAAGTGTTGTAGTTTAATGCCGTTTAGCTACCAACAGTGTTTGTCTTGCTGAGGTCAGGCAAGGGTAAATCATGTACATTTTTTAATCCTGTTAATTATGTCAACACATAATCGCAGAAGTTCGAGGAGATGGGCGTGTTCGCGGCGCAGAATGAGTTGGAAAAACTGCAGAAAGAGGAAGAAGATCGTTTGTATAAGATCATACGCGATGAACGAACTGAGCAAATCCGACGAGTCGATACAGAGTTAGGGCTCGATGAGTCATACGACACATTCTTGACATCTGAAGATGACGTCAACTCATCGACGTATGAAGATCACACCGCGTATAAAGATCACGAGCCTACTAGTGGGTGTTTGTCTTATACTATACGTATACTATACAGAGCCCCCCCCCCCCCATCTGATTTTTTCCGACGATCTGCTACAAACTCAAAATGAAACGAATATACATGATATGGATGTCAATAATAAGGGCTGTTATTTCTCTTTAAACCCTCTGTATATGGGGTGGGTATGAAATTGTATTCGAGAGTAGACTGTATTGTGTAGATGATCGATATGTCGTTCTAATAAAATAGATGGTCGATATCTCGTCCGATCAGCATAGGTGATCGATGCGCCTTCTCGGTGATCTTAGTAATAGGCCATGAATTATAGAACTGGGAAGTTCTATTCCATTCTCTATTTTATGTGCCTTTTCTTTATCTTTGCATACATTAAATGTACAATTAATTAAATTTTATAGCTGGTGTATCACCGATTGCTAATCTTATGTATAAGCAGAGAGGCACGGTGACGACGTAGTAACTTTAAAAAAAGAACGGGACAAGAGGGTGGAACGACTCATACGGCGAATGTCTGTGGAGGAGAGACGCAAAGTGTCAGATCTCATCGATAAACACAGTCAAGAAATGCTTGTAATGATCGGAGAGAAGCTCGCTGTTACCGAGGTACTTTAATCAAAATAACGTTTTGTTTGCCGATAAGACGGTCTAGTAGCTGACTCACTACCGATTATTAAGACAAATAGTATTCTGATAGGTCAAATTAGTTTCTCATGCGCTACTGAATCTTCGTCGCCTACAGTCATGTATATATTCTCCGTTGCCTTATTGACAACTAGAGTAGACCCTTGTTCTCCCACAATTATCGGAACTAGTCAAATTCCTGACGTTAGGCAGGGAGGCAGGGAATTGAGGTTAGCCTAGATTATCGCCATGTTGCAGTATTTATTAGATGTTTATTTATTATTTACATTTATTATTTACAATCACAATCGAAATTTACAGTAACGTAACTCGAACAGCAATTTGTTATTTAGAAACTGTTAAAATTTTATCCGGACCGTCATATAATTTATACAAATTAAAAAAAAAATGAAAATGCAATCTTGATTCTTAACCAATCACTGGTCCGTTCGTTAGACGAAATTTCTACAATATAATGTCGAAAATATAATCACTCTCAAAACATGTATTCGCTACATTAGTCAAAGGTCACGATTTCAAAATGGCGCGCCGAGAGTTTTAGGCGGATGGCGGAACGGGAGATATGCCGTTAATCGGGTGTCAACTGTATTATAATTAATTTGTAATATAAGAATGTCTGCTACACAATTATAACTTTTTGAAAGTGTTACGATTGTGTGTATTATATTGTTAAGTTACTTCTGGCTACTGTGTAGCGTTTTTTAGCAGGCAGATGATAGCCAAGCAGGTTCAGATCCCCAGAGCACTACTTTACCTACAGTACCCGCCGTATATCCTCCTGAGGTCAAGAGGCGGACCCTCTTTAATAACCCCACGATCTTTGAAGATATCGATCGCCACGTATGCGAGGTAGGTTCACATTAGTAACACGTATAACTAGTTATTGTTAATTTGGAAATAGATTTCATTAAGGATGTTTAAAAACTACACACTCCATGATGTATACTTTTTCTTTTCAGATTGCGCAGAATGAATATCTGACATTCACATCACTAGTACGAGATTTGATCAGAGACTGTTTGACGAACCTCGAGAAAGCCAGGTTGTATGCATGTGATTTCCTATATAAGTATATATAGTTCATGGGCTTAGTATGTACTACTAACTATACCAAATTGAAGTACTTCGTTTCTGTCTCACTATTTGGTGATCTTACAAGCCCCATCTTGCCCGTTGCGATACTGTACGACAATGGTGTTTGTGACGTCATAGGTTCAGGCCAAAAAATGGCAAAGATTTTTGGAAGTGTGCTCACGAATTAGTGTGACTCTTTTTATTAACGATAGATTTATCTCGGTTAATACTCCCATTAATATCCTACCATATGAAATTTGATAAGTAACATTTGAAAAGCATCATATGACCAGAATGGCCATCACATTTTTCTTGCTCATGCATATCTCCCCCCTCTGCTGGCACAAAGACTATAGCCTTCACTATATGTTGATCTTATATTACCAATAACTTCATTTGCATTCATAACCTCACCCACTTTCAACAGTATATTCTTTATGTAATATTGAATTTGTGTAACCAGAGCAATATTTCTATGGATAACGCTTAAGGACCTAAACGCCCTCGAGATCAGCGCGACGATAGCCGCAGATTCGCCGTATGGAATTCTGCGCGGGATCCAGTTTGGAACTGAAAGCTACCATCACCTGTTCAAAAGGCTTTGCAGGTCTCACGGTGTTATCCATACATCTTATCCTACACCACTAGTTTATCTATGCGTACGGAACTGTAGTTATTTGCAGATAACGATGATATGTGATAGCGCACACATCATTCAGTACACTCGACTTATATGCGATACTTGCTATTTTTGATGCCCGATAATGTATGACACGATTTATCTACATTATGAATAATAGCAATATATTGGTAATATGAATTTGTTTGACAGCTATGCGGGATTGTTTTGCGAAGTGATTCAAGGGCATTCCAAAGCGGCTGGATACAAGCCGGGGATGCCCGTCATTGATTCGAGGTTTCGGAACTCGTGGACGGCCGTAAGCATTGATGGAAGTTGGCAGTTCGTCAACTGTAACTGGGGGGCGAGGCACGTTAAAGGCTACAGAGACTCGGTTGTCGATCACAATCGACATGATATTCTCACACATGATACACTCCACTACGCCTTTGATGAATTCTATTTCATAACAGATCCTGAAGATCACATATTCCAACATTTCCCTGACTGCCCTGAATGGCAGTTGCTCGAATGTCCTATTACAGAGGAGGATTTCATCGACTTGCCGGTGGTAAAGTCACCTTTTTTTAATTTTGGTCTGCGTTTCTCGCAATACTATGAATGTGTGCTGCAGAGCGATGATGGTTTTGTTGAGGTTATCATCACTGTGCCGCGGTCTATTATCTTCGGCCACACGTTGGTAGCAGTTGACTGTGCGGACAGCCCTCCAATAACTGGACGAGTCTTATTGCGAGTTGTGGGCGACAAAGCTATCTTCACTATCGCTCCACCCACCCCCGGATTATATTATTTCACCATATTCGCTAAGTTAGAAATTAACTCTTCGCTTCAGAGTGCGTGCTCCTTTAAAATTAAATGCGATGCAAGTCTGCCGGAATCGAGTTGTTTTCCGAACCTATCGGCATTTGGACCGGTTGTCTCCACGTACAAATACATAGCAATACCGATTACACACAAGGATCCATTAATTACAACAATCGGCGAAGATCTAACCCTAGAATTCACCCTATTGCAACAATTTAAATCATGTCATTCATTTCACTTGTTTACTCACAACAATAACAAATCTTATGTTTTCGATGACATGCGCCAGTATTCCTTTATGCAATTCGCCGATTCCGACCGTCTTTCGTTCAGGTTGCGGTTCCCTCGTGCCGGATTTTACATATTTAATCTTAACGCAGCCCCGCCGTCAGCGTTAGAAACGGGAACACAGTCAACGTACGAATGTGTGTTCCGCTATCTGATCAAGTGCGAAACCCCACTTCATATGTATCCAGACACGCTACCGCGTGCTTGCCATCGCTGGACCGGCTGTCGGCTGATCAATCCGTCCAACGGTAACCTTAAACGCAACCAAAACGTGTTGTTCCAAATTGAAGCCCCGAAGGCCTGTGACGTGGCTGTTATGATTGGAGACGCTTGGTTTCATTTAGAAAGGTGTGGAAAACTCTGGGAAGGGCATGTCTT
>WURV02225047.1:0-10257 GCA_011762755.2 Epimenia babai | reverse complement strand
GACGAGACCGGAGGGCAGCAGGTTTGTCCCGACGGCTCGGATCCCCAGGACGTGGGTCGCTGGTCGGAGGTCTTTGACTGGAGCGACCTGGAAAACCACATGGACTGTGCCGGGGAGATGGACTGCCAGATGGGCACATCTGAGCTTGTGGCCGTTCACGCAGTTCACCTGCACACCGGCAAGATCCTGATGTGGCCGGAGTCCGAGGCTTACCTCTACGATTGGAAAACCCAGACTTTCTCCTATGTGCCGGCGCGGTTCACCAATGTGCTGGTGTGTATGGATGACGAGGGCTCGACCAAGATCCAGTGCGAGACGGATGCGGACTGCGGGGCCGGGGAAACATGCGAGATGAGCGTCTATGATTCGGACATCTTCTGTGCGGGTCACACCCAGCTGCCCGAAGGACGCGTCCTGGTGGTCGGGGGCAACAACACCGGCGCGTTCGAAGACTCTGGACTGGGTGATGTGCTTCTGTTTGATCCTGAGACCGAGTCCTGGAGCCTGCTTGACTCCCTTGAACAACAGCGCTGGTACCCGACGGCCACACAGCTATCGCAGGGCGAGGTCTTTGTCATGGGCGGGACCAACGCGGGCGAGGTCGAGGTCTACAGCGTACAGCAAGGCAGCGGGCAGACCACGGTGCTACCGGGAGTCTACCCCTTCACCGACCCACTGGTTGAGAATGAACTGCGCCAGACTGGCATCCTCTACCCCTTCGTCTTCCAGCTATGGGATGGTCGAATCTTTGTAGGTGGTTCTGAGGACGCGGTCATCCCGGAGCAGTGGGATGGGGTGGTGATGGATCCGCAGACCGGCGAGTGGTTCGATGATCAGGAGTCGGAAATCAAGCAGAGCAACGTCCGAGGCGGGGCCGCGGTGATGTACGCACCCAATCGGGTCATGAAAGCGGGGGGCAGTGGTCAGCCGGCCCCGACCACAGAAACAATTGATCTGTCCGGGCAGGACTACCTCGCGACTGCGCAGTGGCAAACACGCGGTAACATGAACTACGCGCGTCACTTCTCCAACTTCGTGGTCCTCGCCGATGGGACTGTGGCAGCTATCGGAGGAAACTCGCTGGGCAATGGCCAGTGGGGACAGTGCGGTGGCAGCGGGAGCTTTTGCTACCCACCAGGAGAGTACTACCAGGACATGACCGGCTGGCGACCCGAGCGGGTCGAGGACCAGGCCTGTGCAACGAACATCTGCGCCTTCCTCGAAGGCCAGGAGAACGATCAGATCGTCAACTGCCAGACCGACGACGACTGCGACTTCCTCGGCCCTCCCTACACGGGCGAGTGCGACAACCAACCCGACCAGTGTGTGTTTGAGAACAACGCTGACTACGCGACCAAGGTGACCGAGATCTGGCACCCAGACTCGGGCACGTGGTGTGAAGCGGCCGCGCAGGACAAGGAGCGGATGTACCACTCCACAGCGCTGCTGCTTCCTGACGGCACGGTGCTGTCGACGGGAAGTGGTCTTCGGGCGGGGCTGGTCCAACAGCAGAACGCCGAGATCTACGAGCCACCGTACCTGTTCGCTGGGCCTCAACCAAAGCTGGCTTCACCCCAGGACGGGCTGGTGGTCCAGCATGGCCAGACGCTCGAGGTCACCCTCGACACCACAGACGGCGCACCCAGCTCCGGGCAGATCCAGGACGCAGCCCTCATCCGTCTGGGCTCAACCACCCACCAGTTCGACATGGCCCAGCGCCGAGTCCCCCTGACGATCACCGGCCGACCCAGCCAGGAGCTCGTGGAGCTGCAGATCGAGTCCAACGCCTTTGATCTTCCACCGGGATGGTACATGTTGTTCGTACTCAGCGACCAAGGGGTTCCAGCCATCGCCCCCTACGTTCGCGTGGAGGAATCCTGACGATGTCCCGCCCTCTTCGCCAAGCCACTCTCAGCCTGATGATGCTGGGTGTGGTCAGCTGCGGACCACCGCCTGCCGATCCTCCTCCTCCGGTCGAGGAGTGGCTGATGGGAGAGTGGTTCCTCGGCGATTTCGGCGACATACACGAGGAAGCCAGCGCCATCGACTGGACCCGAGTGGACGATGATGGAACCTGGACCTACGGCGTGCGTGGCTGCAACGGGGAGCAGATGATCTTCGGCGGCACCTGGCAGGAGCTCGAGCCGGGTGTCGTAGAGTTCCAGGCCGACAACCAGACTGATGTTCTGCCGTTCTTTGGCTACTCCGGGACCACAGCCCAGATCCGGTTCGAGGATACCTGCGGCCAAGCCCAGATTGTGTACCTGAACGACGAGGGCAAACAGTTCGACGATCCGAAGTTCATCACTCGCGGGATCGCGTGCCTGGATGACTGTGCCAACCCATTCGAGCGTGTTGCGGTGCGCTGCCCTGACACCCAGGACCCTTGCGCGGGGCAGTAGGGAGCGTGTGCTCCTCGTGTGCGCCGGCGCTGCCGGATCTGGCCTCCCCGAGACGGAACCAGACGGGATGCGACGGGACGGAAAAACGCAAATAATTCCGGGATTTTGCGGCCCAACTGCGCGCTATCGTTGATGTTCTGCGCAGGCCCCGGAACGGGTTCGAGCGCCGTCTCCCGCTCTCGAATTTTGGCGTTCTACCCGGTGTAGGGCGCCGTTTTGCGTTTAAGGGTGTTGAGCGGTGCCGCTATGGTGCCGTGCGGCTTTCGCACCGCTTAATCGTGGGCTTTCTCCGGTGCCAACCGGTCGATGAAATCGTGGCCGATCCCCTTCGCCAGATGGGCGTAGCGCATCGTCATTTCGATCGTCGCGTGGCCCATCCACTCCTTCACCACGCGGATCGGGACGCCCCGCATGACCGCGTGAGATGCAAAGGTGTGGCGATTATGTAGCGCGCTACATAATCGTCATTATGTTGCGCGCCCGATTATGTTGCGCGAGTGCTCCAGATGCCCTCAGATGCCAGTTTTGCGTACGTTTAGCGGTTGAGCGCGCTACATAATCCGGCGTGTCTTCGTCGTCCGGCCGTGGCCGGAAGGAGAAGACATGACAGCTCAAGTGCGGGAATGCCGCTCCCCAGACACTCTCGATACCCAGCTACAGACCGCGCTCCGGGACTTCACCGCGAGGCTGGAGTCACAAGGCTACGCGGCGTCGACCCTGCAGGAAAAACGCCGATACCTCGTCGCGTTCGATCGATGGAGCGCGAGCCGGGGGCTCAGTGTGGCCGAGCTCGACGACCAAGTTGTCGTCGAGTTCTACCGTGATCAGCACTATCCACGGCGCCGACGACAGGGAGCAGAGGCGGTACTCGGCGCCTTACTGCGATGGCTGCGCGACGAAGGCCTGAGCCATGGTGCAGCCAAAACACGCGGCGGACCGCTCGAAGATCTCGAGGGCGCCTACGCCGAGTATCTCGAGAAGGAGCGCGGGCTCGCAGTTGCAACGCTCGACAATTACTTGCCCCTCGTTCGTCGCTTTCTCGTCGACCGGTTCGGCGAGCAGGGGTGAGCATGGGCGTGTAGTTCGATGTCCATAGCGCGCCCGAGAGTCATGCTCACCGATGGAAAAACCGAGACCCCCTCGGAAAACTTGCGAAAAGTGCCCGATGGGGGTCCCGTCTTCTCGTCCTTGCAAGACGGAGAAGAAGACGAGTGTGGCAGAAGCTCCTTCACGAACCAAGCCTGTACATCCTGCTCTTGCGCATCGACGAGGAGCTCTTCGCCGCGGCCCATGCCGAGGGCTGTCCATACTGCGGCGCCCCGCTGCACGCAGCCCACTATCCCCGCAAACCGCGCGGCGGCCCGGACCTGCTCCCGGAGGGCTACGACCGCCGCCTGAGTGCGTGCTGCTCACGCGACGGCTGCCGGCGGCGTACGACGCCGCCATCGGTGCGCTTCCTCGGCCGCCGCGTGTACCTGGCCGCGATGCTGGTGCTGGTCAGCGCGATGCAGCATGGCCCCAATCGCGAGCGGATGGCGAAGCTACGCGAGCTGTTCGGCGTGAGCCGGTGGACGGTCTGTCGCTGGCGCCGCTGGTGGCTCGAGACGTTCAGCGAGACTCGATTTTGGCAGGCGCATCGGGGCCAACTGCGAGAGCCTCCGGCCCGGGAGTTGCTCCCGCAGTCGCTGCTCGGGTGTTTTGTCGGTCCAGGGCTGAGCAAGCGCCTGGTCGAGCTGCTGCGCTTCCTCTCTCCGCTGACGGTGCCCGATCGATGATGGAGATCGACGACCCGCAGAAGATACCCGTTACGCAAGCAGGAGGATGTCCCTAGCGTCGAGATTCATACCGACGCAGCGATGGCCAACGACGAGCACAACACCAGCGCCCGCAAGTGGGCACGATTTCGCTTCGCGGTCGTCGGTCCCCTCCTGGCCGCTCCGCCACGGCGTGGTCAGCTGCGTCCGGCGCTCGAAGGGCTCGCGGCCAAGTCGTGGACGCACCCGAAGACGGGCGAGCCGGTGAGCTTTGGCGTGTCGACGATCGAGCGCTGGTACTACGCGGCCAAGAACGCGCGCGAGCCGATCGAGGAGCTGCGCCGGAAGGTGCGCGCCGACGCAGGCGAGCACCCGAGCGTGGGCGCGAGGCTGCGTGAGGTCGTGCGGGCCCAGCACGCCGAGCACCCGTATTGGACGGTCACGCTGCACCACGACAACCTCGAGGTGCTCGTAGCCCGAGACCCCTCGCTGGGTCCCATGCCGTCCTACGCGACCCTCAATCGCTACATGAAGCGGCAGGGCCTGACCCGCAAGCGACGACCCAAGACCTCGACGCCTGGCGCCGAGAAAGCCGCGCGAGCGCTCGAGTCTCGCGAGGTCCGCAGCTACGAGATGACCCACGTGGGCGGCCTGTCGCACGCAGACTTTCACGAGTGCTCGCGCGACGTGATCGACAAAGACGGCCAGCGCTACCGGCCGCAGCTGTTTGGCATGCTCGACGACCGCTCGCGGCTCGGCGTGCACATGCAATGGTACCGCGACGAGACCGCCGAGGCCTTCGTCCATGGGACCAGCCAGGCCTTCATGAAGTACGGTTTGTGGCGGGCCGCGATGACGGACTGTGGCTCGGCGATGCGGGCCGAGGAGACGCGCAACGGCCTCGAAGACTTGAGCGTGATCCACCAGACGACGCTCCCGTATTCACCTCATCAAAACGGCAAGCAAGAAAAATTCTGGGACCGCGTCGAGGGCCGATTGATGCTGATGCTCGAGGGCGTCGAGCACCTCACGCTCGAGCTGCTCAACGAGGCCACGCAGGCCTGGCTGCACTTCGAGTACAACCGCGGCCTGCACACCGAGCTCGGCGTGCCGCCGCTGACCCGCTTCTTGGACGGCCCGAGCGTGCTGCGCCCGAGCCCGGACGCGAACACCTTGCGGCGAGTGTTTCGCCGTCGGGTCAAGCGAAGGCAGCGGCGCAGCGACGGGACGCTCAGCCTCGAGGGTTTGCGCTTCGAGCTCCCCTCGCGCTTTCGCCAACACGAGGAGCTGACGGTCCGCTACGCGCGCTGGGATCTGAGCCGCGTCGACCTCGTCGACCCCAACACCGGCGTCGTCGTCGCGCCCCTGTACCCCCTCGACAAGGAGCGCAACGCCGACGGCCGCCGTCGCGCGCTCGCATCGCTCGAATCGAACGAGGCCCCGCCGCGCTCGGGGACCATCGCGCCCCTGCTCGACGCGCTCATGACCAAATACGCCGCGATGGGCCTGCCACCGTCCTACATCCCCCAAACCATCACGACCGACGACGACAACGAGGACGACGACACATGACTGCACCCGCGACCCAACACCTCAAGGCCCTCTATGGCCTCAAATTCAACCCCTTCGGTCAGGACGTCCCCCCCGGCGCCCTGCTTTGCAGCCCACGGGTCGACGACTTCGGCTGGCGCCTCGAGCACGGCGTCGCGGCCGAGGGCGGCTTTGCCTTGGTGACTGGCGGCGTCGGCAACGGCAAAAGCACGACGCTACGCTTGCTGTTTTCGAAGCTCGAGCGCCAGCGTGATCTCAGCGTAGCGATCTTGCAGCGGCCCCAAAGCGGCATCGCCGACTTCTACCGTGAACTCGGCGAGCTGTTTGGTGTCCCGCTCAAACCCCACAACCGCTGGGTCGGCTTTCGCTCGTTGCGCGACAAGTGGATGGCGCACATCGAGGGCTCCCTGACGCGGCCCGTGCTGCTGATCGACGAGGCCCAGGAGATGCATCATCAGGTCCTCGCCGAGCTCCGGCTGCTGACCCAGACCCGCTTCGACTCACGCTGCATCCTCGCGGTCGTGCTCGCTGGTGACGAGCTTGCTCGCACGCCTGACCTCGCCCGAGCTGCTCCCCCTCGCCAGCCGGATCCGGTCGCGATTGATGCTCGACATCGCCACGCCGGCCGACCTGCGGGCGTGCCTGGTCCACCGCATGACCTGTGCCGGCAACGCCAAGCTGATGACCGACGAGCTCCTCGACGCCCTGTGCGAGCATGCCCTCGGCAACCACCGCGCGCTCGTGGTCATGGCCGACGAGCTGCTCGCCCACGCCGCCCGACACGAGCGCGAGGTCCTCGACGAGAAGCTCTACTTCGAGGTCTTCAACCCCACCGCTACAGCGCCCGCCAATCCAACCAAGGGCCGAGGCTCCGGGCGACGACGCAAGCGATGACCGGTGGTCTGCCCGTGCGCCTCGCGGCCGCGCTCGAGGTCTGGCCCGCGACGAAGCGCTTCTTGCTCGACGAGCTGTGGGGCGAGCAGGCCGTCGGCATCGTGGGCGGCGAGCCGAAGTGCTGCAAGTCCTTCCTCGCCCTCGACCTCGCCGTCGCGGTCGCCTCGGGTAAGCCCGCGCTGCGTAGCTTCGCCGTGGCCGAGCCCGGTCCGGTCTTGCTCTACGCGGCGGAGGATGCCCTCCACGTCGTACGCGAGCGCCTCGTGGGTATCTGTGCAGCCGCGGACGTCGAGCTCGACGCGCTCGCGCTGCACGTGATCACGGCGCCGAGTCTGCGTCTCGATCGCAAGCCTGATCGTGACGCTCTGCGCGAGACAGTCGCGAACCTGTGCCCGCGCTTGCTCGTGCTCGACCCCTTCGTCCGCCTGCATCGCGTCAACGAGAACGCCGCTGACGAGGTCGCGCCGCTGCTCGCCTACCTGCGCGAGCTGCAGCGCGAGCACGGCTGCGCCGTGCTGCTCGTCCATCATGCGCGCAAGGGCGGCCACGCTCGCGCCGGTCAAGCCCTGCGCGGGAGCAGCGAGCTGCACGCATGGGGAGACTCGAACCTATATCTGCGACGCAGCGGAGAGCGTCTGACGATGATGATCGAACACCGGGCCGCGCCCTCGGCCGGACCCCTCGAGCTGCGTCTGCGAGCCGGGCCGGGAGCCGCGCTCGCCCTCGCGCTCGTCGAGGCCGCCGCCGAACAGCCGGCTCCCCAGGCTCCTCGACCCCGTGACCGCGTGCTCCAGGCCCTCGACGCCACCAACGAGCCGATGACACGTCGGGCGATCCGCGATGCGTGCCGGATGCGCTCGGCTTCCGTCGGCGACGCGCTCACCGAACTCGTCACTGCTGGGGGTCGTGATCGAGACTGAGCGCGGGTATCTGCTCGCGCGCTGACGTTTCCGTCTCGGCGTTACCTCCTATCTCCCTGGGAGTGGCGGGACACGGGAAACGGAAACATCGATTAGCTCGAACGCGACTCCATCAACAAGCTTGCTCACTCTCACTCGGTCGTGTCTGCGACCGACGGCGCCTCGAGTGTCATAGGACGGCGTATGTGATCGCGAGCAGTTCGGCAGGAACTGATCGCCCAGAGTTCGGCAGATGTGATCGCAACCAGTTCGGCAGAACTGATCGCGACAAGCTGAACAGCTGAACAAGGGCCGACCTCTCCTCAGGGGTCGGCTCTGGTGATCCTGCCGGGATGCACAGGATCACCATGCACCGACTCCAAGAACTCGTCCGACTCCACCGGCTCGGCACGGGCGCCCGCGAGGTCGCCCGGATGCTGGGCATGAGCCCCAACACCGAACGCAGCTACCGAGCGACCCTCGCCAGCGCTGGCCTCCTCGACGGCGATCCCGAGCTGCTGCCCGAACTCGCCGAACTCCGCGCCATCGTCGAGGTCGACAAGCCGCCGCCGAAGTCCCTCGAGCAACATAAGTCGAGCGTCGAGAAGTGGCGCGACGCGATCTCGAAGCTGGTCGACGAGGGCGCGACGCCGAAGGCGATCCACGATCGTCTGCGCACGACGGAGGACGACTTCGACGGCAGCCTCTCGGCGGTCAAGCGCATGTGCGGTCGACTCCGCGCTGACAAGGGCATCGACGCCAACGACGTGGCGATCCCCGTCGACACCAAGCCCGGCGAGGTCGCTCAGGTCGACTTCGGCTCCGTCGGCAAGCTGTGGGATCCGGCCACCAAGCGCGTGCTCGCGGCCTACATCTTCGTGATGGTCCTGGCCTTCTCTCGTCACATGTTCGCGCGTCTGGTCTTCAACCAGAAGGTCGAGACCTGGCAGACCTTGCACGTCGAGGCCTTCGAATTCTTCGGCGCCGTGCCCAGCGTGATCGTGCCCGACAACCTCAAGGCTGCGGTCATTCGCGCCGCCTTCGACGTCAAGACCGAGCCCGTCCTCAACCGCAGCTACCGCGAGCTCGCTCGTCACTACGGCTTCCTGATCGATCCGACGCCAGCCTACAGCCCTTATGTGGAGTGCCGCGTTATGCGAAGCCACCGACGCCGAGCCCGTTGCTGACAGGGCTTGCGGCGCCGCCGGCTCAGCATAATTATCGCCCCATCATGGAGGCGATCGGCTTGTCAGGTGCCCGGAAGCGACCTCGCTCAGGCGCGAGTGGTGCGATCGAGTCGACGGCCTTGAGCATGTCGATTGGGTCGGCCCGAAGGTAAACCTGCGTGGTCTTATGTCGGCGTGACCGAGCCAGAGCGAGACCTTCAGGTCACCCGTCGCTTGCAGGATGGTCATCGCACAGGTATGGCGCAGGGCGTGAGGCGTGACCGTTTTCGTCGAGAGTGATGGATAGTTTGCGGAAGCGGCCGAGTCGTGCTTCGCAAGAGGTACTCCAATCTCCAATCCAGCTCGGGCCATGAGGTGACGTATAGCGTTGACGATGAGTTGGGCGGCGCCAATGTTCCCCAGGACCTTCACCCAGGTGTGGGTCTCGGCGGCAGAGATCGGCCACGAAGGCAGCAGCGTTATGCGAAGTAAATGCCCGTCAGAGCGTCACTACGAGCTGTTGCGGAGCAACCACACCCAACTGACGTCGGCGGCTTCGCATAATGCGGCACTTCACATAAGGCGAGTTATGCGGTGCACCGCATAACTCACCGCAGAAGAAAGGCAAGGTCGAGGCCGCCGTGCGCTACGCCAAGGGCAACTTCATGGCCACGGTCGGCGACGAGCGTGACATCACCGTGCTCAACCCGATGCTCGACCTCGAGGTGCCCCGCACCAGGCGGAGAGACCACGCGCTCGTCGGCGACCATCAGCCCGACCCCGACGTCGACACCGATGAGCCCGCCGCCCAGGAGCGTGGCCCCGGCGATCAGCAGCGGCGAAGCCGGGCGCTTGCCCTCGGGCTCCGGGGCCGGCGCATCGGCCGTGGCCGGAGCTGGCGCGGGCGATTTCTCCTCGATGGGCTCCGGCAGCTCCGGCAAGAGCGGCAGGAGCAGCCTCATGACCAGCTTCGCGACGCCCTCGGTCGTGCAGCTCAGGCAGGTATCCTGCCACGCTTGACACCCGCCCCTGGCGCGGTCACGATCCACGGCATGCTACGCGCAGGTCATAGATTTGGGGCGCTGGTTTTCGGCGTGCTTCTTACCTCCGGGTGTGGTCGACCGGGCGGAAGCGACGAGAACGATACCGGGAGCGAGACCCGTGGTGGAGATGCCGATGGCGGGCATGGCGACTGTCCGCCCCATCAGCACTTCACCTGCGACGATGCGACTGAGCCGGTTTGCGCGAAGTACGAGTGCGAGTCGGACATCGTCTACGGCGATCAGCTGGACAACATCTGGACGCCTAACTGCGTGGATAACTGCCACGAGCCCGGCGGACAGTGGGAGAACTTGGACTTACGGGCGCCTGCCTCGGCCGTGCTGATCAACCAGCCCTCGACCCAGACCGGGCTGATGAATCTCGTTGACGGGCTCACCTACCTGCCCAGCCGGAGCTGCCTCTGGCACAAACTCCGGAGCACGCACACCTGTCCGGGTCTGGTTGATGGAAGCGGTCTGCAGATGCCCGCCCCCGAAGCATGCCAGCTGACCGATACCCTCATCGAGGCGGTTGAGAAGTGGATCTGCTG
>WURV02225046.1:0-24909 GCA_011762755.2 Epimenia babai | reverse complement strand
CTCATCGGTTCTTTCATTTCGCACCGATGCGTAGTATGATCAAATTCAATATACCGACACACCTACTATACCAGCCATCACCATGCCTCATCGGTTCTTTCATTTCGCACCGATGCGTAGTATGATCAAATTCAATATACCGACACACCTACTATACCAGCCACCACCTTGCCTCATCGGTTCTTTCATTACGCATCGATGCATAGTATGATCAAATTCAATATATCGACGCACCTGTTACACCGTATAATAAAATTCAATATAATCACACGCCCTACGATACTAGCACCCTTACCTCATCACCTTATCCACTATGCACCAAAGCACTCTATGGATGAATTCACCAGATTGACATGCCATACTATACTAGGACCTTATGTCATCAATTCATTCACAACATGTGTAGTACCCACCAATCACCTATGTACCATACGATCGTAATAGACCACGTGAGCCAGATTCAAAGAGCAACTCATCCATTGCTCCTATAGGCAATGTACATATTATAAGAGAGTGAACTTGGTGTTCAAAATTATAATCAAATTATTCCTTAAGTTTTCCAAATAATCTAAATTTAATAAACAACCATCTACGTACATTCATGAATAATTAGCCATATTT
The DNA here is from genome assembly GCA_011762755.2 of Epimenia babai. NCBI lineage: Eukaryota > Metazoa > Mollusca > Solenogastres > Cavibelonia > Epimeniidae > Epimenia > Epimenia babai. The sequence continues at coordinate 24,288 of WURV02225046.1, read as the reverse complement.
AAAAATTCGTCCTGATATTTTACTCTAATGTGCGATAGGCTACCTGTATACAGCGACAGATGGCGGTGAAGTGACTAGTGAGTGAGTGAGTTGGTGAATTGGTGGGTGGGAGGGTGAGTGGAGTAGTGAGTGTGTGAGGAAGTGAGTGATTGGGTAAATGGATAAGTGAGTGAGTGACTGAGTGAGTTAGTAGGTGGGTGGTTGAGTGAATATCGAGGATGTGAAGATAAGTACAGGGCCGATATTGAAGCAAGGAATCATTTATTGGAAGCGATTTAGTAGGCCGGTCACTTAAAATAATGGATTTTTAGATTTGTTGCGGGAGGGAAACAGTACGAAACAATTGTAATATACAATATGTTGTCAATGCATCGTATGTTGAAAACTGAAGCGAAAATGCTATAAAATAATGAAATTCCCATCTTAAAAGTGGTAACCTTGAGCCGTCGATCGCGGGAGAAGGTGGTTCATTAGCCATATTGCTAAGGTACAAGAGGTCAAATCGACACTTCCGGACATCCACATGTTTCCTGAAGTACTCGTCACGTGGTCAATTGAGTATCCACATGTTTCTGGAAGTACTTGTCACTTGGTCAGTTGAGTATAATTATGTACGACGGCTGTGATTTTCATTGAACAACAAAAATTGATCCGCCGCTTAATACGTAACGACAATTTCGTCTTTTGTGTGAATCCAAATAGTACAAGGACGCAAAGTCTCGCGTCTCGCAATCACATTAGCTAAGACATCATCTACGCCAAAATGAGAAGAGCGCATATCAATTATTTATGTAGCGACAGATATCTTAAATTATAACCACGGAAGTTCCTGAATGGCTTCTTTTCACGCCAAAGTGTATGTTACAGAGTGTTTACGATCGTTCGTTCTCAAAATAATATTGATTCACGCACGTAATATCCTATTCTCGACGCTTATATAATATTTTATATATCTTTTATACAGCGTTAAGACACGTGATAAAACTATGACTAGCCCGTATAAAAACGTATATCATAAAGCCATATATGCTTTATTTGCACAGGCTTTTATTAACAGCAGACGACAAATTGAGGCAGCTGTTCGTAGCGAAAGTTGTCAACTGGGTCAAAGCGACAACGCTTTACTATCACCTGTCCCAGTTGACTGGTTAATGTCGATGTACGCGCAAGGTGAATCTTTCAATTTATGTACCGACTCGGTACATGTTAAAAAGGTGTAACGATAATAGCTATACAACTTCTCCCATTGACTTGAACGCAGTCGACCATTTTGATAGACTGTCGCTAATAAATGATGCCCTTCGTAAATATGCCTATTTTATTGTGGTGGGAAACCGTTAGTAAAGAATAATAGAAATTGAATTGCCCGTAGGCATTGTATTTTTGTCGCAACTATTATTGTACGTTCAGGCAATATATTGTTATAGGCGCAGTGTATTATATATTGTTATAGGCGCAGTGTATTATTATAAAGGCACAATGATAGTTATAACACCAACGCATATATAATGTATTAAAGCCAAAATGTAAAAATGGTTGAAAAAAAATTTATGATGCACTTTAATGTAATGAATTTAGAATATTTTTGTAAGCAGCAGTATCAGAAAAATGTGCCAAGCGGGCTGAACAATCTCATGTTACTGTAGAACGTTATGGAATCGATAATCAGTCGCGAACCAAAATGGACAAGTGTTTAAGTTGAGATTATACGAACTTCACTGGTGAATGGAGTGTATGTAGTTCTACATGTAATTCATTCGACAGTTTGAGCTCATTATTTGAGGAACAGGGTCGACCTGGCGAAACAATTCTACACTGAAATCGACCGTGAAAACGTGTCAATGTACTTACGACCAATTCTGCAATGTCCTTGACATGTAGTGGAAAAAACCTTGTACTGGATACAAGAGATCCCGAGCTGCTAGGCAGGTTCGTACACAATGATCACAGAGTCATGTGACTATTCTCTCACTGTTCTATGACACGAAGATCCTTGGACTCGCCGAAGGCAATCAATCAGGAATGACGACGCTCCGCTCAACAGAGATTACGATAATCCAATCTCAAAGTTTCAAGCGTATAGATGATACAAATCGACGCTTATTTCGTGATATATGGTCGAACTCTGCAAATGTATGTGGTGTCCCTATACCGTACTCCGTATATAGGGTTTTTATGTATTGCCAAATCCCGAACGCAACCACAAAGAAGATTGCCTATCGCAGCATTTTCCCATTTCATTTAGCTCCACATAATATTGGGCAGTATCGCGATATACCTTATAACGCAAACTACGTGCGTGTCTTTTCTCAACGTGTTATTGTTATAAAACGTGTGCTAGAAATTAAAAAAATCTAATTTCAATCAAGCACTGTGGCATTTGGAGTGAATTCCGGGAGCTAAAAAGTTTAACCAATTCACAAATAATGCTAATCCAATTATTTGATTTTATAAAGTCGATTTTCGACAATGAATGCTGCTAATATTTTAAAACATCCGGAAGTCAGGATGGTAGGAAAGCTTCGGGTGCTCTGATATTTCAAGATTTTCTGTGAAGTTATATGTGTTTTCACGTCTCTTCAGTTATAAAACTTGTGATATCATTATAGTGCTAATAACAGTTTGCATTTTAAAATTAGCTCATAGCGTGACTAGTAGGTTTTTGATTTTTTATATATACATTGGCATAGAGACATTTTTAGTACTTTTACCCATGAATTTTACCTCCTTTCCATACCGTTGTATGTTTATGTCAATAAACATGGTTACGTGGTGCATCGCCTAACCAGGTTTGTCAGGTGCCTTTATTCTCCGTACAAAAAGTCTGTGCCATCGCCGTTCTGTGTGTAAGCTAAGTACATAATAACTGTGCACTTCTAACTGCCAATTGTTAAAATATCTTTCATTCTTTTGTGAACGCTATGCCATGTATAGGTTATATTCGAAGAATAAAACCGTTGAAGCTGAAGCACGGTAGAAAAAGTGCACAAATAAACTGGTTTATTCACTTCGATTTGCAGAAAAATGCATTATACTTACTTATTGAATAAATATTAAACATAAACATGACATGAAGGAAACCTGGAAAATAGTGAATAGTTGTATTAAGCATAACACAGTATCTCGTCTGTTCACCTCCTTCATGTACAATGATAAATATTTGACTCGTCAAGAACTTCTCTTTTCAAAGAGCATATTGTAACATCTCGATTCTGGTAAATTAGTACTTCTATTCTTTACGATTTATCGGCCGCCTTTAATACCATTGATCGTCCTATTCTAACAACTAAATTACACCAGTTCTTTGGTATCAGTACGGCTGCACTTCCCTGGCTCCAGTCCTATTTCCAAAAAATCGTTCTTTTATCATTAATATGGGTAATCACCAGTCAAAGTCATACTCCATTTTTATGGTGTTCCGTAGAACACTATGTTAGGATCAGATCTTTCCCTCGCTACACTGTTCACTGGATCGATGTCATCCTGAAGCATGGAAGAATGGTATGGAATGCATTTTTCTGTGCCGTCGACACACATTTATGGTGTCCAGTCAATCCTGATGATCCAGCTGAAGTTTAGGCTGTTGTGAAATTGGCAGAAACATGTCTTCGTGGCATTGAGCGATGGATGAATAACAAACTAACAAACAAGCTAACTTTAAATAAATCCTTCCAAAACAGAATATCTATGCATTCCCCTCCCTTCTTCGACAAAATCAGTCAGACTCAGTAACACAACTATTTATTCGTCTTTATCTGCTTGAAATCTTGGTGTGATACTGGATGCTCATGTATTTCACTCATTGCCACAAACAGAAGCGTCTCGTCAAAAAAGGCTCCCGAACTCTTCTGCGACTTCTGCGCAAAATGACACGGAGTTTTCGTATTGCGGTATCTACACTGGTTTCGAATCAACTTACGGATTCAATTGAAAATTTTTAATCTTACTTTAAATATTACATACAACTCCTACTTGTATTGGAATCATAAAATATCATTGCGCATACTTTTTGTTAATAAACTCCATCCTTATATCGGAAACTTCCAATTGTTGTAGCTATTTCAAACCTTTCTATTCGAACTAGATTTTGATATTAAAATTAATTTAGCCACAATACGTATTTTATGCTTACATGCTATAGTTACCATATAATTCATATGGTACATATAACACATATAATACATATAAAACACATATAATACGTACATATAATTGATACAATTTGCATGATTTCGAGTACCAGTTCTAAATTATATATTTATCTTGTTTTTATGTAATCATTCTCATTGTTACAATTTCAAATTCCCCATTTAACGACAAAAATTTTACTTATTTGATTATCTCATTGCAGTTTTGCGCAGAGCTATACAATATATTTTTGTAATTTAGAAATTTGAGAAAAGTTCTTCTCTTATTGTCCTTGTTATCCCGGTTTTTTGGTTTTTTTTTGTTTTTTTTTTTGGAGGGGGGAATCTCGATACAATTATTTTGGGATCTCGGGATTAATTTTGTTAACCTTAACCCAAATACAATCCCGCGCTACAACTTGGTTCCGTTCGATTCCGTTTGTACGTTCGATTGATGATAAACTGCTTTATTATCCAAGAATTATCATATCCTGTATTTAAGTTGCATTGGTCATTTTATTATCACAAATAATTTACCAAAAGTATAAACATACTTAATATTGACTATACTAAATATGAAAAGCCATAAATGTCCATAAGCCGCTGGTGGTGTACGTTTCGGTGGCCATCACTCACGCGCTGCTGATGTCAGCATTTATTCCGGTCACGCAGCGATAATCGACAAAGTAGAGTCGCTCGCGGTACGTCATCCACCCACGCGTAACTTTAGACGTCGAATTTTTCAGAGCGCCTCAAGACTTTTCCCAGTCTATTCATCTACGTGACTTTTCAATCAGAGAAACCGGAGAGCTCTCAGCCAATTTCTGACAACAGGCCTATAATTATATTATATTCGTCACCGAGGAAATAAAACCTTCGTACAAAGACGAGAGTATATTTCGAGGGATAGGAATTGCCCCCTTAGTCTCGTTTCCGATATTACATGCCTTGGGTAACACGATTTAATAACAAGTGTAACAGAAGACGGGCTACGCGATCTATATATGAGCATCGTAATTGCATTAACGACGCAATATTTTAGCTACGAGCTCCGACAAACCTCGGGAAATTTGGCTCTTGCTCCAAGCACACGTACACCAGCTTCATTTGTGTAAATGTACATTAAAATCTTACATAATAAAGGCAGTTGCGATAACACCAAACGGCCTGGTGAAGTTTGTTTATCACAATATATAAGGCACATGGTAAAAAGGCGGAGCGAAAAATAATAAATACAATAATTTATTAATAGCATCTTGAAGTAAAATATTTTATCGTGTACGTGTTGCACGCTTATAGATGGCGGCAACTTCACAAAAATCGGAGGAACACTCACTGATGCGGCCCAAATTTACGAACTCTGAATGACCAGTCTGGTGCTCTATTAACTGAACTTTGGAGGTAGATATTTCAGTATTCTACTTTTAAAAACATTTAGAAATTGAGAGAATCATCGTGCCAACGATATGCACCTGTGTGTGTGTGCGCGCGCGCGCGCGTTCCTTTTGTTAATCACGAACTACTACCCCCCCCCCCCCCAGTAACGTGACAGTTAAAGCGACCCACACAAACCCTCACATGTATTCTGGAACGTCATGTACGAAAGGTAATTCGTTCTGTTAGAGTTAATTTATCGATATAATCGTGGAATGAATCGAACCTTTCACAATTCCCCAACTCGCCTTCGTCTCTCATACTGTGCCAATTAATTCGCCGACTCCACCGCTCTAGAATTTACCAAATTAATCTAAATCGCGTTGTTTGCTTTATTTATTCGAAAGTAGAAGAATAAAACGGGAAAATCGATTCATTCTCTATTGTAGCAACGAAGCACTTATCCGCGGTCTTTTCTGAACTGGATAAAAGAGAAGGGTTATTCAGAAAATCGCTATTGATATATCGGACGTTATATCAGCAAGCATTATCAAGATTAACTTTTCGTGTTTTCTTATTTAGTGTAGCGATAAGTTCGCGGACACAACCACCAGGGCATACAAAAGACGGATTTATTTACCCAGTGGCACTATACATTTATAATTCATAATAGACGACCTCTCATTACTTTATATTTACGCATTGTGTTTCAACAGTGACATTTCCTTATTATCAGTAGCTAGAGCCGCGTTGAAAGGTTTGTACTGCGATATAAACGTTTATTGATTTAATTTTTATCACGTCCAGCGTAGTTGCATAAATATGCTCGCCTCCATTGCAAAGAACAAGTATTAGAATATACTACAACATACAATAGATAGCCTCTAGCGAATAGTAGTGAAACTTCGAAAGTTGATGAATGTTCTACACAAAAAATATCAAGATAATTTTATGAGATTGTGTGATACTATCAGAATTGTTTTATAAAGAGGTTCGATATCACGTGGAATGTCATATAAAAGCACACGATATTAACAAGACTGTTTTATAAAATTGTATTTTATTAATGGAAATCACTGTACAGCTTTTTATATCTGTATTGTTATTGTAACTAACAGGTTTCAGACAGCATAAGTATGTAAATGCAACATCTTTGAGAGTTAAAACTGTGGGTAAAACGCAAAATACACAACCTGTACGGTATTAAAGGAAATACCGGAACAAATGTACAAGGGCGAGCGATCACACAGTCAAGACTTTTCGAGTACGTCGAATCGAAGACAAAGCAAGCAGCAATTAGCATTCCCGACTCTCACCTTTACTCGGCGTGATATTAACACAAGGTAATAGTATCTGTTGTTACTATATACCATAATATAGAGATAAAAACGATAACGATATTATTATGACACATGTTTTATTATATAGGGCATCAATCATAAGGTTAGGCTATACGAATTTTATTACGCTTTATTTGCCTACGAAGTAAATTTTAACGTGTACGCCAATTTCACAAAGTGTGATAATAAACGAAGTTGATTCTATACAAATTAACGTGTTAATACCCATCGTATCGCATTTTTATTGTTCGTCCGAGCGAAATCCAGCAAGACAGCTGGTTTACATCTTCTCGACCTGTTGTCGACTTGCCAGACCTGCTATCAAGATGAACCTGAAATCATCTCGCGCGATACTGAGAAGTCGGTTAGGTATTTGAGAGCGGTGTGAGTGGGGAATTCCTAGGTCGTGATCGGTATCTTACCCCGGAGGAACTGCTGAAAATGGAGCAGAGAAACGGAATCAAGGCAAGAATGATAAGTTGAAAGTCTAAAGCTTCACCGTCAGTTCAGCATTTATACAAAAATGTTTTGAATGCGGGTGGATTCTCTGGTGAGGTGACCTGAATCGACTTCGTCATCCGTCTGTCCGTCCGCCCGATGTTGACATTTTCTTTTAAAAATATCAAAAGGCTTTTAGTGCGGACCTTGTCATTTGGGAGATATTAGACGGGGATAGGTCTTATTTAGATTTATTCCAAACTCAAACTCTAAATGTTTATTCGAGGCAACGCACTGGAAGCAAGACAAGGTAACTTCCGCTAATATCTGTAATTTCTCTTTGAAATCTTCTTATTTATTTGTTATTTCATTTATCACGGACTTTGGCGGTTTAGAAAATATGGGCCATCGCTTGGTCTTATTTCGATTAATTAAGACTATCGCAATCTGAGGAAGGAGAGGTAATATATGCCGATGTATACGTATTCCCACATTCATTTTCTTGCAAAATGTCGTAGAGTTTCGCCATTTGGCAGAATTTGTCCCTGAGTAGGTCTCTTTAGCTTTTTTAAATGATGTGTTATTTTGGCTTAGGTAGGTAGATAAGACCTGGATTGAGCAAATTAAACATTTTTGACGAGTGTGACACGTAGAATCGTAACGTGAGCGCGAGTATATCACATTGCATCCTAACATGAGAATAAAGTAGATAGTAGATAATAGAAATATTAGTGTGGTGTAATTCCAAGAGATTTAAAATTGAATTTGGTATGACCCATAACATAGTAATAATTGATTCATTTTGAGTGTTGTTGAGTTCGTTTAAAAAAAACAAGTTAGCATAATATTGTACCCAGGGGAAGAGCAATTGCTACCTCTGCATGGCAACCATTTGGACTGGGACTGGAGCTTATATGTTTGTTTATATTTGTCTATATTTGTGTTCATGTATTATCATGTCATATATGCAATATGTTTTCTATTTTGAAATTCATCACCAGATTATAGCCATATATCTTATATAAGGCAAAAAGTCTACTGACAATTATATCAGTTCGTTCTTATCCGCGTAATATATTGATGGTTTTCCTTGGTATGGGTATTGGCATTAACTTTCACATGTACATTATCCGATCTCTTTTCAATTTGATTTTTCATCCAAGGAAATATACAAATAATCGCATATGCACAAAATAAAAGCAGAATTGCACATAAAAAAGCTGAATTGATTATTCAAAATATAAAAATTTCATCAAAAGATTATTGACATTGTCACACGCTTGATACTTTACAATTTTAGAAGTATGTGAGACTTCCCGCGCTTTTCTCTGATATCTCCGTTCGCGCAATTCGCTTGTGCAAAATTGGCCGTAGCTACTATTTGCCGAGTTGCGGTCGAAATTGCGCATCATGGTCAAATCTTTCCTATGAGATAGACAGTATCCACAATAAACTATTATACCTTGATTTCAGTTCAAGGGCTCCAGTATGGTTTCAATATCACACCGGAAGTTGTACATCGTCTGCGCATACGACACCGTCTCGATCTTCGACTCATGGAATTAATACCGTAATTTCCGCTCTAGGAAGTTCCGATATTTGTATACGCGGTACCAACGACAAATTACGTCACAATAACAAAAACTCGAGCAACAGTCGCCACGAGAACAGTTCTAACTCGCAGCTAGTTGTTAGCAAGAGAAAGGGTATGTTTTCGGTTTGTCCGTCTGTCAGAGGGTATAGTCATATGAAGGATGTGTGTTTACAGACAGATAAACGATCAGAACGAAAAAAAGATCGGCGTGCAGTCGATGATAATACCCTGTATGACGGCGACTTTAAGCAGCATGCGTCCGTCATGCAACGATCACATTCTGCGACGTGTAAAGTTTTAACGGATGTAGCTGCTAAACTCAACATTATCTTGCGAAAAAATAGCACGAAACTACGACAAAAGTCCTTTTATCCAGAGATATCCAATAATGCAGATGGACGTTCGCAAGCCTGGGCAGGTAGCACTTCGTGGGAAAATGATTCACATAAAGTAGATGTTACAGAAATAAAACCTCAGGAAATACATCTATTTCTACCGCGTATTATTGCTGAAGATGGACCAGAGAACAAAAGGCGCGAAAGAGAAAACGAAGAACTAACGAAGCATAATAATAAAAAATCCGCCGCCGCCTTTCCGGCATCCGGTAAAGCGAAGAAAAGCTGGTGCGCGCCGGCTTATCGAAAGTCTGGCGTTCGCGATTCGAGGATACAACCAAATCCAATGACTAAATCTTGCGATATCAAATGGACAGAAAGTCGGGTCAAATTTGCAAATGACTTGGAGGATGTTTATACCCTTATTTCATCAGAGACTTGAAGTTTTAATAAGAACTAGAGAAACACAAATAAGCAAATAAGTCATAAAAAAGCTAGCAATCCCATTTGCTGTTACAACTGGATATCCAGTGCACCCCTTTTAATAGAATCATCCTGCTATATCATATTTTTCACACGCCAGTTACATCCCAATTACATGTCAGTTAGATACCAATTACATGCCAGTTACATGTCGCTTGCACGTCAGTTACATGCTAGTTACATGTCAGTTAGACATCAGTCACACGTCAGTTACACATCAGTTATATGTCAGTTACATGTCAGTTACACATCAGTTACACATCAGTTATATGTCAGTTACGTATCAGTTACATGTCAGTTACACACTAGTTACATGTCAGTTACACATCAGCTACATGTCAGTCATATGCCAGTTACATGCCAATTACATGTCGCGTACACGTCAGTTACATAATAGTTACGTGACAGTTATATTTCAGTTACACATCAGTTATATGTCAGTTATATGCTAATTACTTGCCAGTTACATGTCAGTTGCATCTTTGTTTGCCCAGTTTACCTACTGTCGTGTTTATACGACGGTCAATTGCTCGATGCATTAATGTTATCATTTTATATGGGCTTTCTAGTGTATATGTTACAGGAAATCTAAAGTTTCAGGGAATTTTTCCATTTCCTAGCGTATTCCAACGAATTTGCATAATCTCTGGAATTGCCATCCCAAATTTCGCAGATTTTTGTGCAGAAGTTAGAAGTTGCGTGGAAAAACCTTTTTTGCACGAATATTTGATTGATCATTATCAATGTTTGTGTACGAGAGACAAATTCGCCTCAATAAACCACAGACGCTGCCGATTTCTTTTAGATTTTCTGTAACAGTGACATGCCCATTGCACGCTACAATATATGCCTACATCGGTGATACAATAACAGCCAGGAATATGCGTAGAGTATGCAGCAAACATTCGATCAGAACCATAAAGATAAGTATAAATATTCATGAGTGGACCCTGGCATAGAGTGATTAACGCGTTAGTGATATTGTTGTATTCATCCGCCATTAGCCTAATTAGACGTCGCTTCTAATTTGTCATGATATTTTCAATATCACCGCATATTCACTTTTTCAGTCCAAACAATTACGTTTTTTAATTTTGTTGTTGAAACAAAAGAATTTATTTCAACTCTTGGTATGGAATAAGGGCGAACGGATCGCTTGACATGAATTTGGTGACTTTTGTTTTACGTCACAGCGTATGACAGCCCATTTTAAACCTAAATAACAGCATAAAAAATTTTTTATATTCTCTGATCGATCTGGTAGTGTTATTAATTTGCTATCACCGACAATGTAGGGATGACCTTCCTACAGGCCAGAAAGAATGATTATTGTCACTTGGCTTTGTTGCTTCCCGGATATTACCAGTCTCCTGCGTGACGTGACCGTTAAACCATTGCGCGCTCCCCTTTCCACATCGATGTCGTGACCGACCATAGATCACAGAGCGCTGATGGGTTCGGAGACTCTCATTAGAGCATAGATCTACCCAGCCATGTACAAATGCGTCTCACTACCGTATGCGACATTCATACTTATCAGGCGATACATCAATTGATAAAGGATGGGGGGTCGACGATCGAAGTGAGTCGGCCATAAGTAAGTATGGTATTGCATGGTATGACGATAGAGTTTCGCAGAATCTAGCCATGACGATCTCTACTAAAACACCAGTTACTCAATACGCCTATACTACCACATCGAATGCTTTGTGCATTCAGCCCATTTTAGTACATTGTCGATTATGAAGTGTTCGTCATAGCAGTAATATTAATCGCAATCATGTTATTGTTCATTGACTAATGTTCATTTACGATTTGACAGATTATAATAAAAGAGTTACATGCCTGAATACGCAGGATAAAATCTTCCTTTATTACTCACTTGATAGAGCACCCGATCATTTCATTGCGTGTCATGGGTTTTGGTCAGCCCGAAAGAGTTTACGCACTGATCAAGAACAGTTATCCAGCTTTTTGTAGGAATGTACGACGCTATAAAAGAGTCATTAATTTTGTTCCGGCTTTTACATCCGGAGCTATGCCGGTTTTGCACAAGCACTGCCCCAGTAGATCATATAGCAATGAATGTTTAATGAGAACGCATCGCCCGGATTGGTCGACGCAGTGTAATGCGGTTGTAAAGTGGAATATTTAGTGTGCCATAATAAACATCTGCTTTCTGGGATTTGCGTTTGTGAATAAAGCTTCATACTGTTGTCAAAACTATATATATAAATGCATGCCCCCACACGACACGATTTCTCTCATGTTTTCGGGATCGTTCTGATCTCAAGCAACTTCCCACAAATTTTCCGTACCATTCAGATTATAACGGGAGATAACTGAGTATCGTCTAGGTGTAACAAAACGCCATTATGATCATTATCATTGATTTCGTATCAAACTAATTTTAACACTTGCTAGTCGTTTCATATGAATTAATTAATCCTTAAAACAAGAAACATGTGCACTGCCGTCGAAACATGCTTTTAGAAGAAAGCGTTACACCGCATTTGAAAGTCGAACATATTCATAGAAGCGAGAATGGTAAGTGACAGCCAATATCTTATTATTGTTACATTGTCTCGTCTCTTATCCGACAAAAGTTTTTCTCGATTATTGTTATGTATATATTTTTCCCATCGAATTAGCGGTAAGTTCTCGCGACATTTAGTGGACATTTCAACTTTTGTGCGCCATCGTTTCGCGATCGAGCTATCGTACTTCGAAGTTTGCGCACAATCTGTTCATCAGTCAAGTTATCTATTTTTAGCGTCTACGCATTAGAATCGAATAGTCGAAAATCTTCAAGCGCATCGGTTTTCAAAATTACGGTGATAAAAAAACCACTACTGTTATGGGAACTCTGACCAAAATTGTATTGGGAGATTGTTATGTCAACATGAGATTATTTCGCGACTTTTTATGTTACATACATATTACAATGCCAATGGTATTCATGGCTTTAGACCATAGGTCGAGAGTGATCATCATGCCATTCAATCGAAAATTCTTCTTATTAGTAGTGTGACAAACAAATTCAGCAATCTGATGCTTATTACAAATTGTTTACTTATAAAGAAATTGCTTGTCCTAAGGAGATCGATTTATACAATGCATTAGCGCAACCAGCAATGACTTATTTTATTGAAATTTGGGAGGGAGTTTGAAAATTGAGAGTCAAAATTTTTCAAACAGATTTCGTGTATCGGGAGAACAAGGAGTGCCTGTGCGATTCTGGGCTAGATTGGCGTATCACCTATTGAAATTAACTGTAAGAAGGGAGCTAATACATACTCGGACAAACTAAATTATTTATTCATTGAAGTCATCTTATACATATGTATTAGATTATTCTAAACCCACGTATATTACCAAACGCTTGAATGATGTTAATTGAAGCAATTTTGAGTCGTGGCGACATACTATTACTAAGATACGTCTTAGTTCTCATAGTTCACGGGTTGAGGTCGCACAAGTGTAGTCAATATAAGTAATGAAAATATGGAAAGGTAACACATTTTGAGACGAATTGAATTTTTGTTAATAAGCACGAGCTTTCGCATATATGTAATATGGTTCTTTAGACTTATCGAATGAAATTGTCAACATTGAAAGCACAAGAAATATATACCTAATGTCCAGACAAAACCAAGTCACACGGAAGCTATTCATCACAGTCGTTTCTGTGTTCCTTGCACAAAATGCCAAGTTTTCTCCTTACCTATTCTTGTTTTTATTTACTATTTCCTTTTATAGATTATCTCTTCATGTTATATCAACAATCCAGTGTGACTGCATTCAATAAGCCCGAAGAAGCATATTACATAGGCTATATGGTAAATGTCGTGTGTGAATAAATTCAATTAGTCTCAGAAGGCGAGACTCACACGTGCATTTTCTCTTACTTTATAAGACTAATAGGGCTACTTATATCGTACATGGAGTAATTATGATCAGTATTTGTGTATAGGAAATAATTTTTCTGTTGTCGAGTCGAATGTATCAATGTGCTACCAATGTATCATTTTCATGTTATTATGTAGCCATATGGCATCAAGCTTTATCCTAAGATTTGAAGTATGTATTCGGCTTGTCGCATCTGACGATGTTTACTCGCTATACTGAACGAAATATCGTGTTAATCTTTGTCCGTGTGAATCGGAAACGTGTCGCGTTGATCGTGAACCGTCCATTAACTTTTTCGAACAGCGATAAACGATGGCGTGATGCTTTAGAGTCCTATTGCGAATTCCACCTGGAAGAATGTATGTAGAACGAATTGCGTAGCGCATGATGCCGTGAAACCCATTGTTGGAGCATCGGCAGAACACCATACACCTCGTTGCTAATGGAATTATGGCCGCATTAAGGGAACATATGAGAACGATCAAAGGTTTATCGTGACAGTACGGACGAATTATATTATTTCTGGTATTTTCGAGGCGTCGCTTGTAGTTGGAAATGAGACGCCTTTTCCGGTAGGCTGTTAATGTCATCAGTTACACGAAACGCGGTTCATATATGATGCAGGTGTGATGTCGACATATTTGATAGATTGAAATCGTTATGTCTGATAACATGATTAGCAGTTTGTACGATTATTCTTGAAGTTTTCTAAATGTTCAGTTAGTACTATCATGGCGTTAAATACCATGTGTCTGTGGGTGTGTGGATAACGTTCGCACTGCCGTTGTGTTAGAGTATGTTCCCGACATTTTTGTTCTCTTAGCCCTGTAGATAGTGTTTGTTTCATTGTGAATAATTATCACTTCGGTGAGATTTAGCACATGTGTAGCCTGTTTATCGGCATTTGGACCCTCGAACCAGTGCCGTGGATGGACGAAGGTCAACTGTCTGCCAAAAATCGGTGGTTTTTACTAGGTGCTTTTGTCCAACATAAAATTCTTTCGCTCATCCGTACATCTTCTTTACCCTGCCATATCTCAGCTCGCATTGTCAAGGATTAATGATGGGTTAAGTACAGTCTATTGCTACACACATATAAGGCAACAGTAGCCACCAGCCCAAAGTCACTCACGAACTATCATCCACTAGAGACACTACCCTTAACAAAACAACTCCCAGACCACTGCCACTGAGAGAACATCCGCCGGACCACAAACAAAAAATTATCTGCTGGACCTCATTATAATAGTAGATCATCCTCCAGACCACATGACTAACGGAACACCAAACACCAGACCACATGACTAACGGAACACCAAACACCAGACCACATGACTAACGGAACACCAAACACCAGACCACATCGCTAACGGAACATCAAACACCAGACCACATGACTAACGGAACACCAAACACCAGACCACATCGCTAACGGAACATCAAATACCAGACCACATCACTAACGGAACATCAAATACCAGACCACATCACTAACGGAACGTTAAATACCAGACCACATTATCAACGGAACATGAAACACCAGACCACATTACTAACGGAACATAATCTAGCAGCTTACAGAACTTCTATCAAATCTTCAACCACTAAACCACCATAAAATCTGTTCACATTGACTTTCAATGCAACCCTAATGGTCGATTCTACACTAGCCAACTCTATCTGTCGTCTATTACTTCATCTTAAACGATTTTGGCCTCCGCGATATTTCGGAATATTCCTTCTAATGCTAAATCCGTGGTAGTTTGTGATTATTCGCAATCAGATGACGAAATATGGGTGCTACAGACACCATCCAGAGAACATCCTAAAACACAGCAACACCAGAGGGAGAACTGTCTTACATAATCGCACTCACATCAAACTGACACACACGGCTTCAATACTCCACGCTGTCTTGACGCTGCCCTGTCGATAGCTGCGGCAGGTGCCTTTGCTGCGTGACATATTTCTGGTTTTTATTTAGAGTTTGTATCAAGATAGCGATCCTCAGAGATCCCTTAAACCGCAATGATCTAGGTAATGAACTAGAAGATTACACCTGCTCGAATGTAATGCATTTTGAGGTTATTGGGAGATACACAATCTTTTTCATCACTCGCACGGTTCTCATATGGGCTTTAAATCTTCAAATAGCGTAGTACAAATATTGTATGTGCAATGAAACCTATTTTATGATAGTATGGGCTGCGGGTTCGATTGAAATCGCGGTAAAATATTTAATTCTCATAGCCTATCTAGTTAAATGAGTTTGTTTTTTGAAAATGACCAGAAATTGAAAAAATTATCAGGACTGCGTTATATCGAGTATTAATTCAATTTTTACGCTGCTACATCGTTTGCACTGGGTCCCCCTTTCGTCGCTGACGGACCTTTGTCGGATCGCGATTGCGCATATGTTACTGACCACTTTACTTACCACTTTTCAAATCTGAAAGTGGATTTACATCTGTCCAACTGATCGGATCCGACTCCCGCCTCCGTGTATCATTCCACTCGGACATTCACCATCCATCTGGCTCTCCCGCTCGCACCTTACGTGATGCGACGTAGTTACAAACGACTCTAGTGAGTCTAATTTGCTTTTTAATTAAACTTCGCTGATTAGTTTTGAAGTAGTCCTAGTGGCGGTCGTCCCAAACGAACCTATGCTCCCGGTAAAGTAATATAAAGAGTTCCGTTTTTCGTCCAATAATTTTAAGTCCAATTTAGGCGCCATCTTGTAACCAAGTAAAACAGTATAAGCCGAAGGTGCTGTACACTATTCGTTCATTGGTTGAAGCCTCCGATTTAACGCTCCCGCTTCCAAAAAATTAGAACCAGACCGAATTTCAAAACGGTTACGTTTTTGATGTAAAATCGAAGCGGGAATCGGAATCGGATGTCGGAAGCGGGAACCGCATCCGAGTTATCGGATGACTTATCGTCCGCCATGTTTCGATCACCTAGGTAAAAGGGGCGACAAATCCTTTCGCCCATAATACAATCGTTCGACTGGTCAAATATATCAACCAAGTCTTTACCCAACTTACATCACAAGATGAATATACAAAAGACCACATTCTAGAACAACTGGACGATACTATTGAGTTCGGCATTGCATCTATCTACTATTGCAACAATTTGGGATTGAAAAACTTTACACGTTGATATGTAACCAAACTCTGCCAACAAATGTGTACAGTCAACATACATATATCTCGTCGACATGCCGATTATGTAATATCAATAATATTTCAGGCATACGTATAATTAGTATACAAATTATGATATCGCTCCCGCCGGTCACTGTCCGTCGGACAAGCGTCTCCATCCACGATGGAATACGAAAATAAAAGTCGGCTTCTGAACCGTTTGTAAAACAAGATAGTAATTTCGCGAAAAGTAAGTTATATATTCAATTGGATATTTCCTAAGTAAGTAATGCACTATATGCCGGTGAACCGTGCCTAATTGGATATCTGCTAGATTAGCTAATGTACCATGTGTGTATGTATTTATAGGCTCATCTTTGCGTAGCCCATTCGTTCTTGGCGCTCTACAGCGCTAGCCTATTGATGTAGTTAACACAATTGGATTAACCACACTAATAAAGGGTGGGGAAAAACACATAGCGAGAAACATTTTCCATCCAGGTTCTAAACATCTTCAGACGAGGTACTTATGTCTCACACTCCGCTAAGACTATGAACGTAATAGTGCGTTTACACGATGCGATATATCCATGTGATATTCTATCGACCCGTCATACGGAGATACACTACCCGTATACACTGTCCGAAAGACCTTCGACGCTGAATTAACCATTTTAAATTGCGTGATCTAATCACGCAGAGAATGCAGGCCAAAATGGCGACTAATTACTTCCGTTTAGACTTTAACGATAACGATACTTGCTTAGAGCAACAAGAATAGAACAAAAAGAAATAACAATGGATACGACATTATTAATAATACTCGCTGCAATAATTTAACTTCAAATTAGTAATTATTAAATACGAACCTGTCACCTGGGGGGATATTTGGGCTGCAATTTGCCGAGGCGCAACTGAGCTCACGGAATCTTTCATGTATTGTGGGTGTTTAGTATTCCACCACAATCAGGGATTATCTCTATAGACACTGATGAATAATTTCAAGAGTCACATTTGATTTTCTTTGCGCGATTTTCTCATTCGATTTTTCATGGAAACCGGCGTTGTCATGTGACGTTTACTCGCGTTCTCATTGGTCAAAGTTGCGACCTCGATCGACGGAGTAGAGCACGCTCTAGTACTTCGATTTGAGCAAAATAATGGTTCAACGTCCGATTCTACGGTCATATCGATCCGTCGATGTGATATCGCATAGCGTAAACGCACTATTAATGGTTATGTATAATTAGATGACGACATTGGGGTAAGTGACATAGAGACCATCCATAGAGCATCCGAAGCACAGCGACGTCAGCGGTAAAACCCCGAACAGACAGAACCGCAATGTATGGGTTACTCAGCCCCAATAGGTACACGTCTAAGCGGTTTTCAGCCCTAAAAAAGCGACAGGTACTATACTGGTTGGCGCGGAAATTGTAACAGGAACTTCTTGGTTCAAAGTCAAACGCTCTAACCACCACACTAACGGCCCACTTCTCTAATGTACCCAAATAATTAGTTTTATTAGTACTAAACTAGGTTATACGTTTTCCACAGGGTTGTAACGTTGAAAATGCAAGAGGTCGAAATTATTGCCAGTTATTTATCATATAATAGTTTTTATTTCAAAATAATCTCACTGTTTCCATATCCACTAATGCGATTATCTTACTGTCGTTAAATGACGTAGAAATTATTGGCTTCGTGTTACATGTCACAGAGTTGGACAAGTGAGTTTCTGTTAATACCTGTGACTCGATTAGATTCAACACGAAAAGAGATTGCTTGTCGTCTTTGAGTTAGATTTGAAAAACGCGTTTTGTGTATCGGTTGACAAATGTAATGGTATAAGTTGAGATATACCCCAGTTATTCCTGTCTCTTAAATTGGTGTTTCGCTTCGAGAAAGTTTTCAAGTCCTTGATACTATGTTGAATTTGCTTCGGGAGTTTGTTTGTTATGCTTTTAAAGGCTGTTTTAAGAAGAGTCTTAATTAGCTAATGCAAGAGACGTAATCATGCTATGGCGCGTTTTGTAAACGTCTCTCTTTTTAAGTCCTTGATACTGTGTTGAATTTGAATCGGGAATCTGTCTATTATGATTTTAAAACGGTGTTTTACGAAGAGCCTTAATTAGCTAATGCGAGAGACGTGATCATGCTGTGACGCGTTTTGTAAACGACCCTCTTGGGGTTAGCAATTATTCAAAGATCGATAAACGGACATGATATGTAGTCTGTGTCGTAGCTGCCCCAACACCACAGCTATCATGAATTATGCAGGTACGGTGTACTTAACACGCTAAGTATTACCAGCGAGGACTTCACATTGCCACACAGACTACCTGTAGTCCCACATGGTAACGCGACAACTTCATATAATGTTTCCTGGTGAATATTATGTCAACATTACTAATACCAGCGCCGTCATCATAAATTTGTAAATACCATTTTAGTATGTCATTTCTATACCACTTTCCGCTATGCTCACTTAAGTATATAAGGTCAAGCTCATGATAATCTATTGTATAAGTACCATTATGGCCATTTACGAAACTATCCTATACCGTCATTAACGAGGTGTTACTGGAAAAAGTACAACAACCCGACAAATTCATGCGTTTTGGCTCAGATGAGTTGACAAGATGGCAAGCTCATTTAAAAAAGAACTTATTTGGCTCCACGACTGAAGGTGGTCTCCCTACACTCCAGATTATACGGATGGCTGACTCTTTCATCTCAATAGACTGAAGGCAAAGACGAAAGTACGCGAGCCACTATCAAAGACATGGTCTTCACACATTATTACTATTGTTATTATTATTATTATTATTATTTCTAATTATTTAAAGAAGGTGAGTGAGAGACTATAGGTATATCATCTGTACAATGTCCGTTACCCTCTATATATAGACAAAACGCATACTCCTTGGCGTAGTTAATAATTATGACAGAATGTATGTACATATGAACATGGAATGTAAGTTGGGACGTAGGAGAATATTGAGATGTGGGGGATGAGGTAGGGCATGTGCAGGGGTGTGACAAACGGGGAAAAGGGATAAATCTGACCCGTGTTGAGGTGGGACCAGAATGAGGTGTGGTTTGATTGTGTGCGGTAGTTAATATTAGTTCAAGTCAATCGGAGAGAGCGTTTTAGCAGATGTTTGAACGAGTAAAAATTAGATGCATTCTGTGTGTCAGTTGGAAGTTCATCAAATGTGCGCGGGCCCAAATAATGCAGGGCACGCTGGCCAACGGATTTGTTGGTGCGTGTTGGATGACTAAGAGAGGTTGGTGTCTAAGGTTGTATCGTTGTTAACGAACATCTGTTCTCGAGTTTTGATGGCGAAATATTATTTCATGGATGGCGAAATAGTATTTCTTAGCTTGTAATATTCACATAGAAAAAAGTATTTTCTGCGGGATGAAAAGGAAGGCATGGCTAGTCGGTTGCGGAGAGGGGAGGAAGGATTTCGTGTTGGTGCCTGGCAGATGATTCGCAGGCACCGATTTTGGAGAGTTTCAAGAGATTTTGATAGATTTTCTGAAACATTGAATAAGACTGGTGAGGCATATTCGATGATAGGTCGGATGAGTCCTGTGGAGTGCAGTGGTGTTAGTAAGGCATTGTCGAAGTCGGTGGAATTTTAATATTAATAGGTTAATTTTGTTTTTAATGTGAGTTGATCGTTCCAATTCAATGAGGTGTCGAGGAAAAGTCCTAAATACTTGAGTGATGTTGTAAATTGTGCACGGGGTTTAGGCCTTTGTCCGATTAGAGAGCAAGAGGCAGTAAGTTCCGTCTTAATTAAGCTTAAGCAGATTTGTTCGGTATCATGAATTTAGGAATTAATTGGTTAGTATTGTCGATAACTTCTTTAGGTGTGCTATCTGTTTGCTTAATAATGCAGTCATCGGCAAAAAGGTAGCAAATACCGATTGGTGTGAGGTCGTTAATGAACATTAGAAAAAGGATTGGTCTGCGATGGACCCTTGCGGTACACTGCAGGTTACCGGGAGAGGGAAACAGAGAGTTTTGTTAGCTTTGTCAATTTGCGTGCGTTTAGAAAGGTAATTGTGAATGAGTTTTAGTGCAGATGTGTGGAAACTGAAAGAGTTAGCGAGTTTCTTGAGAAGAATGATGTGATCAACGGTGCCAAATGCTTTTTTGATGTCGAGTGAGGTGAGGCACGCATATTTTTTACCAACTTTGTTATCAAAAAGAGAAAGCCATCTCTTAGTTGTTTGCAGAATCAAGGATTGAGTAGAGTGTTTTTGCAGATGTTACTGCTGTCATTTAACAGATATTCCCATAAGCCTAAAGTGACCAATGTGTGGAGCAAGTTGTGGATACTTTATCTGTCATCACCATCAAAAGCTGGGAACATTAGTTGACTAATTGATCATTTACATCGGATCGGCTATATACAAACTTAAAAGCCAGACATCACTTACTGAACATTTGGGCGCAGCATCATCCATATTCGTTGCAGACTGACGGACGCCGACTCGATATTAAAGCCCTTTGAATCACATGTACATTTTTGTGTTTATTACCTTCCTAACATTATGTCCATCCTTACTGGATCGCAAAATGATGGCAGGTGCAAAAGCAGTTACAAAACTAGTCAACATTTGCATGATGTAATAAATGTAGTAATATTCATATGTTCCAATGTCTTTTTGTTGATCCCAATTGTTATTATTTACTATTTACGCAATTAATTCTACGTATGGAAATAAAAAAATGAGTTAAACTGACACTGAGGCAATTATAAGTCAATTTTTGGTTGGGAGTTGAATACACTTACAACTAGTCGCATCTTTCAACAACAAAAAGTGGCCAGAAGTCGCATTCAAAGAAAAAAGGGAAAAAGTGGTTGCAGACCGCCAGCATTGTGATTTACATGAGCAAAAGAAAAAATTAATGCAGAGCAGACACCTAACTCACATCAACTCGATAAATATCTATTGGTCCAATAACATTCGAGTCCAACAGATAGATTGATAAAGGTAAACGTAAAGGTAAAGGTAAACGCGTTTTAGGCAACACACACTTTTTTGAAGGTTTCGGTCGGTAGAATGCATTCTCGAGGCACTTACCGGGGACTGCAACATTGTGTATCACTGTGTGGATATGAATAGGCTAATTACTATGCGCTCGTGAATTATAGAAACAGCTGTTTTATTTTTCGCCAATGTTCGAATCGATAAAACAATCCTCGCAATACGAAACACTTCAAATTATGTGGTATAAAGGTTAAAGGGGATGATGAAATAACTTTAGCATACGGGAACCCGTTCTTCTCACTGTCTTGGCTAGTAATTTGCTTGAAAGCAAATACACGTAATATTTACAAACGAAAAACACATGGGAGATGATGTGGAAAGAGCGTTCTATCGTTGTTAGTGGGTGCGACGGAGGAAAAGGAAAGTCGTGTTTACTGCGGATAAATAGAACGAGCTTGAATATAGTTCCGGGAAGAGTTACGAGAACGAAGATGACCGAGAGAGACAACACCCAGCGGATTACACACGGCGAGGGTAGAAGTTTATGGCGCCTGAGATTGATGAAGATTCTCTTACGGGCGCGATTGATTGCCAGACCGTTAGTATGCCTGATGACGTAGCGGTATTTGATTACGATCAAGCAATGCAGAATTGAAACGGCCAGCGCTGGAATCAGCAAAGTAATACACATATCTACGAGGTTCAGCCAAATAACGAAGTTCTCAAATTCTGGGAATACCGTGCAGAGATTCTCCCCGTCTGGAAGTTCAATCGAGCCATGAGTCCATGTTTTATATAAAAACGCAGCCAAAGACAGAACCGCTAATGATATTATCCAACTATTTACTTTCGTCAGCGAGCAGTTCCGTCTAAATCTAACGGGCGCGCGTAAGGCGATGTACATTGTGAATAATAGCCCGACGAGCAACCAGCTGGATACAAACGAACAATAATGGCTCGTTAGGATCATTAAGTGGCATAAACCAAATAGCCAGTAGACCGGCACTAAGCGGTTTAGCCACACTAGGAATATCGATAGAAGAAATCCGTTGTCTACTAATCCAAAAGCCACGAGAAAGGCTATGTACGGCTTGGGCAACCGAAGATTTATGCATAATGAAAAAACGCACGTCAAATTTCCTATGAGACCGAAGACTAATAAGACGGGAGTGAGTACAGTTTCAAATTGGAAGCTGTTCATTGGTCGATAGCGAGTTATTCCTGAAGACGAGTCATTGCAAGTTACATTAATATCCTCAAAAACGTACATGTCGACGAAATGCGATCCGAGACGGGGTTTTTTTCGAGACACGCGGCGGCTTCCAGACGATTGAACTTACAGCAACACAATCCTTATGCAGCAAATCACTGCTCCAAATAATCAGCGAGTAATTTATTATCCGAGATTGAGATATTCGTAGTCAGCAGCGGCCCTTTCGTATCTATTTCCGTAGGAGATAGTGCAATTTGATGACAAACGCCAGCACATATATAATCTTCATTTTCCCGCCATGAATAATAAAACATCCAGGCACTTAGTTCACTCGTGTAAAAATGCTTGAAAAGGGTCCTGTAGCAAAAAAGATATACATACTGTGCAGTATAAAGGTAAAAGTTATAGTCAATAAAAAATCTATGTTCTGAATTATATTCTGAAATGCTTTTACAATAAGTGGGCTCAAAATAAAGCATAGGTCAATCACTTACAATCTTTACCAACAAGTCTGAGGCTACAATAGTATTAATATAAGATATTTAATTACCGGCTAGCGTGTTGCACATAAATACTCTAATATTATGTTGGATAAAAATCAGAGACACTAAGAGGGAGCATAATAATAGACAGGACCAACATGCAATTACCAATTCTTGTGATGTTAATCAAAATTATAAAATCACTTTCAGTTTATTCCACTATTTTTGGTAGTATTAGCCATAATTCTAGTTTAAAAGCTAATTGGGGGTCTGCTCTACATGTAAAAACAACATCCACGTAACAAAATCTCTGGTTTCTACTATGCCCTAAGTAAGTAGCAATAAAGCAAGATTGGTGCCTTTAATTTTGTAGCCCGCTTCGTTTTATTTCATTTAACTGTTGTGTTAGGCGATGATCTAACTTATAATGTGTACTTTCTATTGTGTTATACAATGCTATTAGTTATTACACGAAATGTATGTAGGCGCTCTAGAGACATACTAGTTATTAAGGCGCTTCCAAACCAAATGGATTATTATTATTTATTCTTATTATCACTGTCATGACCAATTTCTACAGAAAGGGGTGCACGCGAAGATTTAAACAATGCACCTCGCAATAGCGTTTATCTGCTCAGAGTAGATAGCAATATCATTAGGGTGGGAATGCGACAGTGAAGAATCGGTCATTTATTAACGCAAATGATGTCATTAGGTGAATCGTCTCGTAACCTGGATACGCCTATTCCTTGAAGGGGGTCTTCCCAATATATCCCTTCCCAGTATATCCCCAGTACTTAAGATCACAATTTTCATCCCACTATATCCCTT
>WURV02225024.1:0-10257 GCA_011762755.2 Epimenia babai | reverse complement strand
TACAAGGAGTATAAGGAATACAAGGAGTATAAGGAATACAAGGAGTATAAGGAATACAAGGAGTATAAGGAATACAAAGAGTATAAGGAATACAAGGAGTATAAGGAATACAAGGAGTATAAGGAATACAAA
Source organism: Epimenia babai (assembly GCA_011762755.2). Lineage (NCBI taxonomy): Eukaryota > Metazoa > Mollusca > Solenogastres > Cavibelonia > Epimeniidae > Epimenia > Epimenia babai. The sequence goes on along the minus strand of WURV02225024.1, from coordinate 10,125 downwards.
GAGTATAAGGAAGACAAGGAGTATAAGGAATACAAAGAGTATAAGGAATACAAGGAGTATAAGGAATACAAAGAGTATAAGGAATACAAAGAGTATAAGGAATACAAGGAGTATAAGGAATACAAAGAGTATAAGGAATACAAGGAGTATAAGGAATACAAAGAGTATAAGGAAGACAAGGAGTATAAGGAATACAGTTCAAAGTCGAACTAATGCAAATTGATAAAATACTAGCAAAATGATAAGTGGTATTTAAGATTTTTCGTCCTTCTACCGCGGCAGGAAAACAATATTGCTTTAACCAATAACTCGCTGAACCAATTTAATGCAGTTTTTCATTCTGTTAATGCTATTAAACTTAATGTGTCCACTCTAGCCCATTTAGTCGGTATAAATGGGCAGGGATCTGTGGTATTAATGTAATCTAAATGATATCGCAAAGAGTATTACGGGGACAAGGCTTTGTTATCGCAACATTCCACCGTTAATCCTCGTATTACATGAGACTTAATAACCTAATATATACAACCGTCAAGTGACATTACTATACAACCGCCGGTCTAATGCCACTGCACTAATGGGAAGACTACAGCGGCCATATTGTGTAGATACAATTTGTGTCATATATTGATGTTTTCTTACAAAAACCTGCGACGCTAATCTGGTTCCATTAAAAAGCGCCGTTGTTAACCAGATTATCAATGATGTATTTATTGAGAAATACCGCCGTTTATTCTAGCTAATCAACTTGTCTTCAAACTAGGGGATTCTCGTGACATAATGAAATTAAAACTGAATGTCCGAGTGTGTAGAACTAGTTTAATAATACTAGGTGTGTTTTTAATCATGACAATAAGTGGACATATTTACATCGCAATGACTAACGTTTGACGTTGAGTGTCACATTAAAAGGTGCACAGGAAAAATTTCTCTCCAACTATTTATGGAACCACATTGGCTATCCTAATTAAAATCGCAGATTAAAAGGTGTAGCATGGACATAATACAGTATTTAATTCTCATAATTAGGAGTTTATTTATAAAGTTTATTATTGATTTATCATCATTATTATCCTAAGTATTAAGAGTGGCTTTTCTTTAACGTTTCCTAAATTTCTATTTACTACATTGATATATGTTTAACAGACGTTTGATTAATTTACCAAAAATATTTAAAACTCCGTACAGATATCATCTGTTGAGGCGTGAAGTCAGAGCTTAAGATTTCAAATAAAAACTTATATTTCTCGTACATAGAATTAAACTTCAACGTGCCATTTAAATAAATTAAATAAACTCAAAATATCCGTAAATCGAAATGCCTTCAGTAAATCTGTGATTGAGTACTATATCAATGATTTGACGACTGTGGGTTTTTACCATAAAGATATCATTCAATTAATTTATGCTTATTTCTCAAATATTTTATTGTTACTGTATTGGAAATTTTTAGTATAAAAAATTTTTTTATGTGAATATGTTATCTTCACAAAGTTACTACGTAATATTTTTCTTTTTTCTTTTTCCACCAATCGATTTATACAATGTGAAAAGTTTAAATTGCTTTAAAAAGTTTGAAAAAAAATCAGATACACCAGTGAATACTCTATATTTAGCTAATCATATTTCAGTTGTTTATTCGATAATTTTTAAGATTTGACGTAGACAACAAAATTGCATTTGATGGCTCGGTTAGCCCTACACTCCCCTTCATCTGCACAGCACCCCTGAGGCCAGCGATAATGCCGGTAATATCTACTGTAGAAGATACTTTCTTTAACATGCTGAGATGAAAATAAATTGAACAAACTTTTCCTTTCCATTTTTGGGCACCCCGGAGACTGTATTACTAACACATTACCAGTCATTACCCTGTAGAATAGAGCAGTGATAATACGTCACACTCAACTGTGCAGTTTCATTTTCTAGCGGATTATCAGGGAATTATTAGCACCTTGCGGATTAAAACTGGATTAACAGTCACAACCGCTTTGATGTTCACCTGTAGACTGTCCAGTTAGGCTACCTGTATTCCCACAGGGTCTATTACAACCTATTGTTACCTGAGAAAAGTAACTGTATAGCAGTCCATTGTATCGGTTTGCATGACCAACAATGACAGCTATAATTGCAGTTACCTTTTATGCAACTACCACTGTGTAAACATCAAAGAGTACTGTTAGGAGGTGAATCTTTACTCACCTCCCCATCTACATTACCCACCATGCCTTTGGGATATAAAACACCCACAGTTGTATTTTGGAATCATTCTTATCTCACAGATCGTACCAGAAACATCACCAGATCCAATCTCTCTAAGTGCTCTATCTTATCTTAAAAAGGATTATAATTTAGAGATAACTGCCAAAATAATACGCAAATAATATAATCCGAAAATATATACCAAATACATCTACCAATTTATAACATAAATATATATTTATATTTAGTATCAAGATACAGCCTTGAACAATAGTAAGTATTACATTTATATATATCTATATATATGTAAATGTGGGTATATAAATATATCAATATATTATTCTTCCAACAATTTAGAACATTATCCTTAATATTCTTGATGGTATGGAATGTGGATTTGCTAATTGCAGTGGGGGGTCACAAACTTACCAGAAACAACCCATTAGGGGAGAAGTTGCAGAGTTGGTCGCTTTGCTTGAAAACTTCAGAAAAATTCATAATCTGAATCATATATACCGTTGGTGTGACAAATAAAATATGCAATATATGATAGCCTAGATAGTCTTGAGTAAACTCAAGCGTAAGCTCAGCTGGTGTTTAAAATGAATAATTGTCTGATCACGATTTTGATTCATTTTGGCCAGTTTTATTGCGAATTATGCGGAGTTAAGCATTGTTTCTATGTTTTTATGTGATGATAATTTCTTGGGAAATGTATACCGATGACGAGGCGACAGCGAATGACAGTTCAGTGGTTCACTTTAACAATACAAACGTATAGCAGATGACGCATTGATGACAGCCTATTTGACGTACTGTTTGTAATTGTGCCCACAAACTTACCTCGCGCTATCATGTTATCGCTGTTATACTCCTATAGCCGCGCGATCACACCTAAACGTTGAATTACCAACTTTCCGAATTACCAACTTTAGTGGACAAATTCGCCATTTATTTTTATTATTTTTGAGTAATCTATGCGAGGCGGGAAAACTTGTCGCGATCGTCTGGTCAAAACTTGCGGGGAATCCTCGCATGCCTGGTGAGGCTCGTGTCAGATAACGATGGATTATCTATAACAAAAGACATTGAAACCATAAGCGTGTTAAGACAGGAATCCGAACAAGTTTCAACGCAAAAGTACCACTTTAGCAATCTATTTGTCGTTTTTGAATTCGTGTATTTTTTATATAACCTGAATCGTATCGATTAACTTAACGAGAACAGTGCGAGAACTATTTTGTGGAGCCTCGCAGGATCACGTGTTTCGTGTTTATGGATGGATAAACCACGCGACATTTCTAGATGAGTTCCTAAAACTAACACTCGCAATCTTTCGGTGCTAGGAAAATGTTTGTTTTTATTTGCATTGGATTTCATCATTAGCCATTAACCTCGGTAAGTCGTTATCATATTTCGAGCTTACGATTTCTGTAACTTTCACGATTTCCGTACTCTCCGATTTCGCCACCGGTGTATGGCCTAGCGCCCCGTCCCCGACAGTTTCAAATTCGGAGAGAGTAACTTTTGTAGAGTAACGTAATAGAGTAATGCATGCATACCACACAATAACAATAACATTTTGTATTGTTTAACATTTAGATACTTTTTAATTTCGACCTAATGATTAATCACCGTCAGTATAGATTTTCTGAGTTACACATCCCGAATAATAACCGTGTTAAACATAATTAATATTAATTAATATTTAATGTAGGGTTAGATCTATAATTCAACGTCAGGCAATTCTAGATTACTAAATAGTCACCTTAGTACTCCTAACATGTTGGCCTTGTTACATTTGCAAGATCAAATATTTTACATGGCGTGTTACAAATCTATAATACGCTCCTACCTTCATCATCTGTACGATATTACCAAAGTAAATACTTTGAGCTGCTTGGCATCGCGTACCATAAGTCCTGCGTCCCTCATTGATTATTAAGGCATCTTTGCTTAGCAAATATTAGATCAAGTCGTGTCTACAGTTCTTGTATTGTAGCAATCAATAGATGTCAATTACTGACATTGTTAACCCTGGATACAGTCTCTTGTCTAGCCTGAATACTTAGATCTACGTAGATACACCTCTAGTTTTCACTAATTAACCTATTGTTAACGGAAGTACCAAAACTACCCCTCAGGGAAAGCACAATATCCTAATGTTATTGTTATGATAAGATGCAAATAATAAACAATATTCTTTGGTAGCAGTTGTCTAGTCTAATGTCCAGACAATGTGGCTCACATCTGTATATAAAACAGGTAGTTGTTATTTCTGAATCATTTTGATTTGCGAGCCGTAAGTGTTTACTCAAGTTGATATTTATGATTTACATAAATACGATATTATATCAATTATTTGTCTTGAAATAAACCCGGTTACAAAAACCTCTTTGATAGCGATTTAATTCTTTTAAATATTATCAAAGCACTAATTTATGTTACACTATACATTTTTGACGGCAACTTCACCCAGAGTTGCGTAACTCCCCATTAAATATGCCGATGGATTTACGAGCTCATGTAGTGATTTAAGCATCCATGATAAATTTATATCTTATGTTACAGTTATGTCTATAGTAGGCTTTCTTATTACCTGTATTGCTCTCCAGGATATTTGCATACAGGCCCGTACCTCGCCGCGTATTTCTTTTGATTGTTTTATTTACTACCTCAAGTATTAATCTACCACCTAGTATGATTTACTACCATAAGTTTTTATTTACCACCTTAAGTTATTATTTACCACCTTGAGTTATTATTTACCACCTTGAGTTATTATTTACCACCTTGAGTTATTATTTACCACTTTAAGTTATTATTTACCACCTTAAGTTAATGTTTACCACTTTAAGTTATTATTTACCACTTTAAGTTATTATTTACCACCTCAAGTTAATGTTTACCACTTTAAGTTATTATTTACCACCTTAAGTTAATGTTTACCACTTTAAGTTATTATTTACCACCTTAAGTTAAAGTTTACCACTTAAGTTATTATTTCCCACCTTGAGTTATTATTTACCATCTTAAGCTATTATTTACCATCTTAAGCTATTATTTACCATCTTAAGCTATTATTTACCATCTTAAGCTATTATTTACCAGCTTGAGTTATTATTTACCACCTTAAGTTCTAATTTACCATCTTAACTTTTAATTTACCACCTTAAGTTATAATTTACTTCCATAAGTTATAATTTACCTTAATTTACCATCTCAAGTTATAATTTATCATCTCAAGTTAAATTTACTCTCAGATTTAATCAATTTAACGAATGCTACATAATCAACTGTGGCTTCCATTTCTTCAGGTTATTCATATTTTATACCATATATTTGAAATATTATAGATTAATATTATCTTGGTCAATCCAAACTTTATAGTTGGAAGGATTCAGTAAATAGCAAACTGCCTTCTTCACGTCATTTTGTTGCGTTTAGGGTCTGGTACAATGCATAATGTGGTTCAACTGAAGCTTATAAACTATGGTGAAGCTATCCGAGTGAAGAACGATCCTGGTCCTATCTTAGCAATTAGTAGAATCATTGTATTTATGGATATATCAAGTCAAGTTTCCTCTACTTTGGACCTTCAACTCTCCACAAACAATAGAATATTCTAGAATATTCCAGATAATAACTTCAACTCTTCCCAAACCTTCAACTCTCCACAAACAATAGAATATTCTAGAATATTCCAGATAATAACTTCAACTTTTCCCAAACCTTCAACTCTCCCCAAACAATAGAATATTCTAGAATATTCCAGATGTTAACTTCAACTTTTCCCAAACCTTCAACTCTCCCCAAACAATAGAATATTCTAGAATATTCCAGATAATTCCTGATGAATGAATTAATACTCCTCGAGTATGATAATTCTAAGGCTACTGAGGCCGCGCTATTGCCCGGGAAACGCGTCAAATAAATAAATATGGTCGTCTAAACGCGGCTGAGAAGTGTACCAATTACCATACGACTGTGTGTAATGTCGTACGATAATATGAAGAATAAAGCAACGTGGGCCTTCTTGACTTACTGTTTTACTTATATTACCAATTCTCGTACACGGTGAGCGTCACGTGTCACCTATCAAACTGGCCTGGCTGCGTCTATCTCAAAACGCCTGACATTCACCGTTACTCAATCATATCTCATCTTTTCAGCCGACCTATATAACCTAATCCCTACAAATATAAGAATATAACCTAAACCACGCCTGCCACATTGTTCTTATCTAACAACATTAAGTAAGTTAATTTGCTTTTCGTGTGCCCTGTGTATACATATTTATCGTAACTAATTGAAATAATCAAAGGTAATATTGATCTTTATGTGATTGTATATTATAATTATATATTTTAATATAAATTCTAGTTACAACAGTCCCACTCAATTTCTTCTCTCTTCTACCATTCTATTACATTTTTAATCCTAACATTCTTGTTATTGCATCGTTTTATTCATTTTATTTTCAATATCATTACCCATGGCCCCATAGACCCCCTTATTCCAATAATGAAAAAAATCTACTATTATCTATAAGGTAATAAGTCAAATATCCGATCCAGTTGTCATGGCAATTTAGTTAAATCTTGCTTTATTTTTGATTGTTTCTTTCCGTATTATTTACTTCCTCTACCAAAATATTGTTTTTAAAGGTAGACCATATGTAACAATGTCTCTCAGATTATAGATTTAATAGGAATGTTTGCGGCAGCTATTCAGCGTAGGTACAATATCTGAGAAGACACTCATATATTCAACCCGTCAAAGATGATATCAAAACGTCTACTCATTGTTTACACGGTTTTATTCTAGTAGTCGAGGATGAATGACTCGCTGAGGATCGTCGCAGAAAAATCGAAAGGTGGGCGGTTTACGGGCCCACCGCTGCTACCAGTCGACTAACTACCTCTCCCCCGTTTACCGTTCATGTACTTAGTATGCTGAGAAAAATGCGAAGATATATCTTTTTCGACTCTTGATTCATATGACGCAAGTTTTCGCATATCTGTAAAATGCTTCATCAATTTTAGAGAGTTACATTTACATGAGCTCCAAGCTGAGGTGTATTACAGATATTGGAAAACCCGTTTGTAATTGCTCCCTCCCTCATTGACGCCTCTGTCTTCCTCGGGCCAATACCCCTGCTGGTATTGAGCATCTTGAGGTAAATTAAGGATGGTCGAAACTTTTAACACTTAACTTAGAAGGTCATCAAGTGACCTCATACCGTCATCATTGTTGTTATTGACTCTCGACTGCCCCTCCCACCCCCATTGGTATTAACTCACAGAGTCGTTGTTGCCCCCACAGTCTCGCCTCATTACCCGGTCAGCACCCACACGAGACAAACGACATGTCCCAAGGCTGTATCTCATCGAGTATGTCCAACCCGCTGTCTCAAGAGACGTTCGACTATTTGTGTAAGAACCTCGAATTCGCCGAAGGGTAAGTCCCGCGTACTGTTACTTATTGCGCCAAATGGAAATGGCTACGTAATGATTTTTATTGGTCTATCACTATCAAGTCAAAGTGCCTGAAAACGGAAGCTGATAATTGACCATTTACTGATGCCAATACGATCACTTTGTGCCATCATTTCCATTTTTAGTTAATAAAGAAATATTGTATATAATATGTTATATTAAATGGACTATGTGTTTATGCAGTATATATGGTATACACAGTATTATACAGATATACCAATAAAAGATATACAAATTTTAAATTTTTCGAATTCGAAAAAATTGTCCCTAAATCTTTTAATTGGATCAACCCCGGGGTTGGGGGGGGGGGGGTGAGCAAAGAACATAACTACCCTGGCTGAAATGTTCCACAATTAGCAAATAATAAATTATTGAATTCCAATACATTCAATAAATGTCGCAGAAATTCTTCTTTCTCACTGCGTAAGATTTCACTGTAATATTTAAGCCGACGCGGTCGACTGTAAATAACTAAATTTTTTCAATTCCATTTCACAATACACGCTAAATTAGTAATTTAGTATTATGCCGTAATCGCACCTAATGTAAAGGTATAAAACAAACTTATATATAGAACTGTCATATATTTGATTTACAACACAATATATTACTACCGCAGTAGTTCGGTAGTTCGGTTCTTAAACACTTACTTGTACTTCAAGGTGTGGTTATGGTTAACGCCCAGTGAACTAGGTCGGTCTGGGTTAGGTTTAGGGTTAGGTTTAGCGTTTGGGCGTCTGCTTTCTGCTCAGATACTCGTGTGTCATGGTGAAACGTCGGCGATCAGGACTGACCTAATTCATTGTGCCCATCCATCGAACGCGTATTTAAATTATGATATCTATTCGAAAGAAAACGTAACATTAGTATTAGTAAAATCATGTCAGTAACTGCCGTTATAGTAACTGTCGTTATAGTAACTGTCGTTATAGTAACTGTTGTTATAATAAATATCGTTATAGTCACCATCGTTATAGTAACTATCGTTATAGTAACTGAGATTAAAGTGGCTATCATAGTAAATATTGCTATAGTAACGGTTATAGCAACTGTCATTATAGTAACCAATATTATAGTAAATATCGTTATAGTAACTATCGTTATAGTAACTGCAATCTATCTCTCATTTCCTTATTGATTTGTCTATTTGGGGCACTACGGTCATACTTGTACGGTCGTATTTATAGCCGTTTCCTCAAGCTTGCATCTGGTCTTGGGACTGTTTTAAAAATAAAGCATTGCAAATATCTCGCATCAATTATTTATTCGCATCAATATAAATAACCATAAAATTATTACAGTCTAAGAATGGCTAGTCTAGTATTATTAAGGTCAAGGTAATAACCGTAACCTTTGATGATGTGAATTTTATAATTACACCAAACTTAGGGTAAACGGTAGCGTCTTTACTCTCTACATGTAAATTACTTGTGTTTACCTGTAATAGATGTCATTAGGGCAATTTCATTACGGTAATTATAAATTTCCTGTAGATCAGCGTAAACTTATTTAGCTTAAATGACTGGAGCTAATCATGACAGTTATAAAATTTATAAATAATAAATAATAGTATCTAATAATATCTATAATTGTATAGCCATTATGAATATATGACCAAGACTCGATATAAATATACGTAATGATATTTTTATGCAAACGTAAGTCAAGTAAGTTGGTACGGCGGGCGATGTCGTTGGTATTTATGCAAGACCGTTAGTCAGCGGGACACGAGGCGTTATAAACACCCCGCTAATGATCTATACCGCGAACTATACCGGTGATCTACGGGCCACAAGAAACCCCTCCCCACAATGGGTCGACTGTCTGAGATATCACAGTTTGGTTTACGATGAAGGCGAATACGTTTTTACGCGTATCGCGACTCGATCGAATTGTTTTACGTAGGAGCGAAATCCGTCGACAGGCGGGGTGAAGCATATGGGGGTGAAGCTGGCACCCCCCCGCCTGACGTATAATAGACCGCTAATTACTGCCCCACTCCCGCGATATATAAGCTGCCCCCTCTCGCCGTCTTAATTCACTTTTAGATTCATAGTTCATCGGACTGCATGTATTTTCTAACGATAAACTCGACTGGCGATAAGCATTTATATACAAGTATACCCAGCCTATTATCTCCGTATCGTGGTCAACAGAAGCATGCGTGTGTTCAACACGGTTAACTTACCGTCGTATTCACCCGTCCCCATGCTCGTCGAGTAAGTTTGCTTAACCCTTAACGCTCCGTCGTGACGGAGTCGTATTGCTTTAGTAACGCGACGTACATACGTCGTCGTCGCAACGGTTAAGGTCGTCCGGTACGTTACGATGAACGACCTTATTCTCGTAATTAGGTTGGTCAAGCATGTATAGGAGTTAGGAGCCGGTAGGTCCGTATATGATAGTATACATATGTACGTGTGCT
>WURV02225013.1:0-10257 GCA_011762755.2 Epimenia babai | reverse complement strand
TATATATATACATATATTGCATTCTTAGTGTCATCCTTATATCCCACTAACCAATTTCCTTCTGCATGTATATTCAAGTTCAATACTCATAACGAAATTTGTTCGATGGGTGAAGGTATTCAATTTGGGCAGGCCATCGCAAGATGAATGAAGCGAGATTGGACGAGAGCGTATTAGCCCAAGTGAATTATATTTGGGTTTGTGTATAAGTTGATCAATAAAGCTATGTTGGATCGTGAGGGATAGTGATTAAAGATTAGCAGGAATCTGACAGCGGTGTTCAATAGGTTCACCCTGGTGGAGATATCACTGTTCCGCAAGACTTCGCGCTGAGAGATGCTCTCTCTCGGCAAATTTGGCTCCATACCATATAATGATGACATCTGTATCGGGTCTGTAACGGCTTTGTCTTGGTAATTTTATGGAAAGCAATCTATTTTTATAAAATTTGTAAATCATGATTCTTCAGTATGGTTTATTATATTTATTTATTGCAGATTCATTCCCAAAATACTTCCTAATCACTTAAACAATATTAACAACCCGTCAGAAATATCCCCTTCAAACTCAGTTAAAGCATTACTTTAGTACCATTTTAGTTCTTGCATGTTAATTAACATAATATATCAATATAATCTAGAGTAAAACGATATTGTTGATACTGTGAAATATAATTTATTATATAGGCAATTAAGACAGTAAAACCGTTACTGTACTAATATAAAATACTGTCATATTGTCATTATTTTTTCACTAAGAATTAATAATTTTACTATTGTTATCTTATTACATGTGCATGTTTACTGTATAACAATGCAATGTTTCCATGTTTATATGATACCTCTTATTAATATAGACTTCTGTCTCCTACTCTATTGATGGAAGTATGTTCTATATAAGAACGCATCATAATACTGCTGCCATCCCAAATGGCTTTCATGTGCCTGTTGATTTATGGGTAAAGAAACTTAATAAGAGACAGCATACCAGTACAAAATAGATGAATGGACCTGTGGACTGGGTAGACACAAATCATACGATAGCTATTGATTATTACCACTAACCACAAGTCGATTCATTCATCAGGAAACTTTCAGTGGAATATGTTTCCGTTTCTGTATTGGTCCAGTACTCCGTGGTGGAGGCTCATTAAGGTGGTGCAAGTTCATTTTGAAAGCTGTTTTCTGTTTTAACCATAAGTTGATTCATTTCTCAGGAAACTCAGTGGGAAATATTTCCCTTCTTGGCCCAGGACTCTGTGGTAGAGGCTTGTTAACGTGTTGCAAGTTCATATCGAAAGCTGTTTTATCCACAAATCGATTTATTTCTCAGGAAACTAAGTGGAATATGTTTCCCTTCTTGGCTCAGACCTCCTTGGTGGAGGATTGTTAGCATAGTGCAAGTTCATATGGAATGCTATTTGGTATTTTGTATTGTCTCATTGATTACAGACACAGTGCAATCCTGTTAGTGACATTAACGGAAATAGTATAATAACAGTAATAGATTGTGGATTAACAAGGAATACTTGTATTATTATTATTCCTGTGATATTAACAGTAATATCCTATTAAACAATATATCAACATGATCAAATATGTATTGATAAATTATGGCTATTTACTATAATAAATCACTTAATATGATAATTATGCTCGTAAAATATATTATTATTTTAGGATGTTTTGCATAGCATCCTGGAGTTTCTTCACATCCTTGGGTATGGGATAGTATAAGGGAAATGATGCTGAAGGAGATTTGCATGACAAGATCAAAGAGTTCTTAATTAGACACATCTTGCCACTCTGTCCTAGTCACTTACCCCAGTGGAATGGAACACTCTGGCTTTGTGTAGTCAGTTCACGCTCCACTTCCACAGTCATAAATCATGGGTAATACCACCGAGGAGAAACCAGTCACACTCCCAGTAATGCACATGATATTTGCTTCTTCAGATGTATGAGTTACAAATCAATTCGGATCAACTGGTGCCTATTTGTCTCCCTCATGCCTACAGTGTAGATAACGTGTCATCTTTTTGCCCACATAGAGCTGTGCGATAAAACCTTCTAACTTGATACAACTTGAATCCCTTGTACTCAATCCTTTTGCACAATTCCCTATTTCGAGACTCTAGTAATATACCATAATTATGTCTGCCATTTTAACATAAAATCTAAGCTTTTGAAAGACAATCAAGCATGTGTACTATATATCAACTGTTTAAAATGCATTATATAACTACTAATATGTATGCATGACCTGATTAGGTTTTGTTTTTGAAAAAAATGATAGTAGTTCTCAATGATCATAAATGAAATGAAATGAAATTTTATTGATTTATAGTGCCCTTTTAACACATGGCTATCAAGGACACTTTACAAATATATGGTTAAAAGGTAAACTACATCATTTATAGACTGCAAGTATCAGCCAAGCATCTGTTTTTAGATCCTATCTAAAAAACAGTTAATTGTGGTAATTAATGAGGTGTAGATTTTAAAAGTTACCTTCTCGTGCATTACAGCGTGTGTTGCAACTAAACATAAAAACTATGTTACAATATTCATTTCATGCGGCAATATTTATTTCATGTGCTTATAAATGGAGTTTATCTTTTTACTAAGTTCGTATGTCCTGTAAAGACCAATAAAAGGTCTAATTGTCATTGTTGCGCTACAATATTGTTTTTTCCTTGTTGGGTTTTCAATTCCTGTCTTTGACTAAGTGAATCATTTCAAAGACTGGAGCGAAATTTGACTGAAACACGGCACTCTCATGGGAGCTAGAGAGGGAGAGCAGGTCAATGTTTGTTTATGCAGTCACAGTGGTGTTAGGTTTATCATTGATGCGATTTGCAGTAGGAATTGCAAATTTATCCATTTGGTCCCAGTAGCACAATAATAGTATCATATTTGCAAGTTCCCGTTGTCAGGTTTTTTTATGTAACTCTGGATCAGACAGATTTTATATGGCCTATAACTGAACTGTCTTTTAAATTTCCATTGATATTCGAGACTTGATCATCAATTTGTTCTTTAGAACATGGCATATCTGGAGCAGATGCTGTGATAAATCTCTGCTGCCTTTTGATGTTGGCTAATTATCATGCTATTTATTCACGGCTTGAACATGGGATGACAGACAAGTGTGACGTGATCACATCTGAAGCAAGGATTTGTTAGCCACTCTATTTCAATGAACTTCACAATCAATCATGCCCTCATGTAGATTTACTAGGGAACATCTGATGTATTTCCTACACACCATGTCATTTTTTGGCAATCATAATTGGATGAAGATGACATTTGCTTCGTCTCAGTTCCAAACACCAGCTCGGAGTGCATTGAGATTCATGAGATATTCAGAAATCATATTGTTCTTGTTATTCCCGCATCAGGTTCATTTTACTGTTACCATCCAACTGATGTATTAATGAAATTCGTTGATATTTGCATATACTAGCATGACTATTCCCCAAAGTGGTGCGCACATATATGGCCTCTTGTAGAACCTAATGAAGAATAACAATAATTGAATGCAGTAAACAGCAGCACTATTCAAGATTCAAGAGATTTTTTGATTAGAATTCATTAATTGGATTAATGAGAAATAACATGGCAATGAAGTTGCATCAACAATCCTTTTTTTCTCTAGAAATAACGTGAGTTTCAGTCGATCTCTTGGATATCGCAAACATTTCAACGGCCCCTATAATCTCTTTCTTTTCAACTTATTGGGCTGTACCTCTTGAATTTTATAAAGATAGCATATTCCTTCTGAGTTCGGTGTACGCAAAGCCGAATTACTAGAGATCAAGATGTTTTCACGAGGATGATGTTTGGAAGTTTGTGAATGGAATAATAGTCGAACATAGTCACCTAAATCTTGGCAAAAACTGGCAACAATCAAACATCAATAGGAGAGTAATGCAAAGAAAAACCCTTATGGTCCTAACTCATGATTTGTAGCTAACTGGTCCGTTATCTACCAACTTTCAAATGCATACTTTTCCTTGCCTATTCATGTAACATGACCAGGGTGTTAAATACCGAAATGTGCATGCATTGTCGGTCTTTTTCGCACAGTTGGTAGAGCACCAGACCAGTATTATGGAGGTTGTAGGTTTGGGTCCGATTGAAATCAAGATTTTTTCTGTGAATTTCTCTCCCGTTGTATGTAAACCACTATAGATACGTCTTATGAAATAAATTAATAGCTGTGAATGTCATTTTAGATGTATGTTGACTGAGCATAGACCAGGGTGGCATCGATATTATGGTGATAAATGATAATTTTTATTAAATTTTTGTTAAATATTGTTAAAGACTATTCTGACATTTGCTTGATGGAAATTGAATGCACAAATCGCATTTAGAGCGGACGATATATATGAGGCAGGTAGATGTTGCTGGCAAGTAACTCCCAGTCAACTCAGCAGATGGTCCTCCATTATTAAGCACCCATGCTGTCATAGCTGCCATGCTGCACCCTAATTAGCTTTGATTTGCTCCATTCAATATTCATCATGTAATACCTAGATCTAGCCTTCGGAATCTCTGAGGAACGTCCACTCAAAGACAGGGAAACATAATATCATAAGGAATAATACAAAGCAATAAAAAACATATTTTTTTATTTGATTAATGTTCGTTCTGCAATTTTAAATTGGTATTGATCTTTGAAATTACACAGCTTTTACACATAGATTCACCAGAAAATTGCAGATTTTTGAGTATAATCTGGGTACTTTTATTTTGAAATATTCACATAATACTGGAATCTAGTTATTTGCTCTGTTTCTTGGTTAAAAGGTTGTTGATAATTGACGTAAATATATCTTGGAACAATGAAAGCATTGTTATGACATTCTATTCTTTTCTGTCATAGCTCCCTGATCGCTTAGGCGTATTATTACCAATATAGCAGTAATCTTGTTATGGCAACGGGATGATAATTTAATTATGTTACCTGCAGCTATAATGCAATAAGTTATTCACTGGTAAAGACAATTAACATGTAATGAAATTAATGAAAAATGCGAAGACAAAACTGGTGTTGTTTACTTTTAAATATGTCATATGATGTAATACTTAATCTTATTACGATTAGCAAGGTTACAACAATATCTGGCATGTGACAAACTAGAGTTCTTATTGCATAGCCTCTATACATACATTTATTGTTTATCATTTGACCACCCTTATCAATCTTCATCTAAATAGTTAATACCTTTAAACTATCCAATCACATATGGCTGTACATTTACTCTTGGCTGAAGGCATGTTGCTCCACCAATTAGAGACCTATCCAGCAGATGGTTTAGCTATCTTCAGTTCCACTTCACAAAGTGATGTATTAGGGTGAGGACATTAAGTTGTAAGCAATCATTCCCAATGTGTTTATGATGTGTTAAATGCTCGACCAGTTTGCTTAATGACTTCCTGCTTCGCAGGGAGACCTTTAGCTCATGGCAGCCAGTTAGTAACTTTGATGTTTTTTGCAGTATGTAATTGTGATGTAATTGCGTTCTTGGGGTAATTGACTTTGCCACAGGGTGAAGAAGCCAGTCAGTAGATTCACTACACTATTCATATCTCACATGGCTCTGTCCAATCTCATTAAATGTCCTTATTCCATTCTTTATTTATGTTATTAGTCAGATAGGTTCCACCGTGCATTGACCAATTATTGTAATTTATTTAAGTGGATGAGATTTAGCTCTCGGACAGAGTGCATCTGAGACATTCGCTATATACGGGAATGAATTATACCATAATTTCTTGTAGTCTGATTTTGATCTAAAAGTTCTTTCATCATTTGATCGAAATGATAATAGCCAGTACCAGTGATAGAGCTGTCTTCTCCGATAACTTGTATTTACTGGTACTTTAGATAGAAATACCATAGTATGATTGGAAAAGTTATACATCGTACGTGCATCAAACTTTCCTTCAATATTTGATAAATCATGGCCGTATAATCCAATCTACTTCATCTACCGTATTCATTCGATGTGAATAATAGATGACGTAGAGACGGACAGATTTTGATTCCGCGGGGTTACCACGAGATTATGAGCCATGATGTCCTGTTCATGCATAATGAGACAGTAGATGTGTTAGTTGAAGTGATTTCATGTCGAGGAGCCCGCTCGAAGTTGTACAGATTGCCGTCATAGCACCTTAAACAACGACTGTACTAACATCGGAGTGGTTTATGGTGCGCCTAATGATGATTTCCATTGTGTGGTCGTTTATGCATTATGCTGTCATATCTGTGTGATTGATGGCGCTTATTTTTTCTATAAAATTATGATAAATTTTCCATAGAACAATCTCGATTACGTAATACAGATTTGCCATTAATGACAAAATAGCGTGCAGCAACGTGTTATTTCCTTAAGTGCCTCGACTCACACAGCTTATTCAACTCTAAAATGCAATATAACTTTCTTTAAGTAATGCAAACAATTTTTAAAAATTTGATTCACTCAACGAATAACATTTTCTCGATGACAGGAAAATTGGTCTTATATGACTATTATTAGTATATTTTTCATCAATGTATGGATTTAAAATTTATTTAGAAAGATAGTTGTTCAGGAACCCATTATTACAGGCTAGGATATTTCATTGGTGAGAAATAAACTGACAAACCTATACCTGTGATGTCCAACTATTCCATATTGAATACCTCTATTAACAATCACGTTTGGATATTTAAGCATTTTGAATTCTATCATAAAACACAATGTACTTACTCGACTTAAATATAAAAGTTTATAAATATTTTTGCCCATTAAATGCATACATTTCGGACTACGTTATGGTTTTAAAAAGTATACAATGTCGAAGGAATTCTTTCACTAATGTGGCTAAAAGGAATCTTTTTTGCATTCTGACTTTTACCACTTCTGATTTCTCAACAAATATTTTTTATGCAAATGTGACATTTGTGTCAGGTAATAGAAATCAGAATATTGTCATCTGACTTTTAAACATAATATATCGCTTTAGTGCAAGATAGTTGTGACCGAAGGAGTTTTGCGATTATGGATAGCTTGTCAGATGACAACGGTAAAGGATATATCAGCTAGTCAGATGACAAGAGTAAAGGATATATCAGCTTGTCAGATGACAATAGTAAAGGATATATCAGCTTGTCAGATGACAAAGGTAAAGGATATATCAGCTTGTCAGATGGCAACAGTAAAGGATATATCAGCTTGTCAGATGACAACAGTTAAGGATATATCAGCTTGTGAGATGACAACAGTAAAGGATATATCAGCTTGTGAGATGACAACGGTAAAGGATATATCAGCTTGTCAGATGGCAACGGTAAAGGATATATCAGCTTGTCAGATAGTAACAGTAAAGGATATATCAGCTTGTCAGATGACAACAGTAAAGGATATATCAGCTTGTGAGATGACAACAGTAAAGGATATATCAGCTTGTCAGATGACAATGGTAAAGGATATATCAGCTTGTCAGATGACAACAGTAAAGGATATATCAGCTTGTCAGATGACAATGGTAAAGGATATATCAGCTTGTGAGATGACAACAGTAATGGATATATCAGCTTGTCAGATGACAACGGTAAAGGACATATCAGCTTGTCAGATGGCAACAGTAAAGGATATATCAGCTTGTGAGATGACAATAGTAAAGGATATATCAGCTTGTCAGATGACAACAGTAAAGGATATATCAGCTTGTGATATGACAACAGTAAAGGATATATCAGGTTGTCAGATGACAACGGTAAAGGATATATCAGCTTGTGAGATGACAACAGTAAAGGATATATCAGCTTGTCAGATAACAACAGTAAAGGATATATCAGCATGTCAGATGACAACAGTAAAGGATATACCAGCTTGTCAGATGGCAACGGTAAAGGATATATCAGCTTGTCAGATGACAATAGTAGAGAATATATGAGCTTGTCAGATGACAACAGTAAAGGATATATCAGCTTGTCAGATGACAACAGTAAAGGATATATCAGCTTGTCAGATGACAATGGTAAATGATATATCGGCTTGTCAGATGACAACAGTAAAGGATATATCAGCTTGTTAGATGACAACGGTAAAGGATATATCAGCTTGTCAGATGACAACAGTAAAGGATATATCAGCTGGTTAGATGACAATGGTAAAGGATATATCAGCTGGTTAGATGACAATGGTAAAGGATATATCAGCTTGTCAGATGACAACAGTAAAGGATATGTCAGCCTGTCAGATGACAATGGTAAAGGATATATCAGCTTGTCAGATGACAACAGTAAAGGATATATCAGCCTGTCAGATGACAATGGTAAAGGATATATCAGCTTGTCAGATGACAATAGTAAAGGATATATCAGCTTGTCAGATGACAACAGTAAAGGATATATCAGCTTGTCAGATGAAAACAGTAAATGATATATCAGCTTGTCAGATGACAACAGTAAAGGATAAATCAGCCTGTCAGATGACAACAGTAAAGGATATAGGATTGCCATAGGGCTGCAGATGGTGATAATAAATTGTGCTAGGATAAAACACCTTAGGTCAGACTCATCGAACAATATGAAGCTGAGGAGGTAATCATCCGAGATAATGCGGAGATTGTTAGCATGTTCATCCTCAACAACAGCCTCGGGTACAGCAGCAGTAATGCATTTGTTAGAACCATCGAGAGTCATTCACTTTAATTACTTATGAGATCTGAGCATTATTGTGATGTCAAGATTTCATCTACTTTTAGTCGCATGACATCATCGGTTTCCGATGGTATTGCTATTGTGATGAAAGATCGGTAAATGTTGATAAAGACATAGCTACGGATACTGAAAATTTAGGGCCCCAAATGAATTATATATTTTCCTATCAGTTAAAAAGAATATATAGAATATTCAGTCAAATAGAAATAATCCATTTCAGATGCATTTATTCATCCACCTATTGCCAAATGTATGTGCCAACTCTACTCTTACAAATTTTATATTCTAGCGACAGATCCAACGATTTATTTTCGCATTCCGTGTCACAAAGTATCTCATTGACAGACGCTTTATCAACACAGCTTCACTCGTAGGGGTTTTTTCTATGCTTTTATTTGGATATAGTTGAGTTAATTTGAATGCATTATTCATGTCACATAAAGTTACTTTGTGTCAGTGCATCTTATCACCTCCAGTTCTACATTGATTTCCGTACAAGAGGCACTTTGGCTATAAGATTTTATTCACACAATTATTCTGCCTCTAATTCTCTATCATTTCTTTGTTACTATTGCTATAAAACAAAAAACAAAGGCAACACGTCAGTTTTCATTTAATACGATAAGGATAACATGTTATCTCACATCTCCTTACGATTGCTCCATACATTCATTATACACTTAAGTCTTTTCTCTGCGGTAATCCCTAATTTCCCCTCTATATATGCTCCTCTTATGGTTTACAATAGCATTCTGCGATTCCGATATTAATAAAAATGTCACGGCGAGACGATAATTCTGTTTTTCCAGATGATGTTAGTCACGTCTCTAACGTACCGCTGTGTCAACAGACTCAATACAAGCTTATGTACTAATATTTGAATATATAATACGTGCATACAAAAATAATATTGCGTCTTAAGCAATATATAGCAATGAGATTTTTATCGCTGTTGATGTTGAAATAATGGATCAAGAGCAACATCTATCATTTAGACTAATTAGTTTTATCGATCACAATCAACACTTCACATCTCAGACCCACTTCATCAGGTGATGAAGGCAGAGATTTATATAGTCATGATTGGATGTCTATAGATAGAATGGGGTTAAATAAAAAATTCCAGATTATTAAGGAGTAAAGAATATATATCTTTATTGGTACTGTATAACTGTTGTTAATCACTCTATAGTTCATTTCTGACTGCGTGTGCGTCAAGGATTCTGTGGTAATATGTTGTTTTGTCATGTATGTATAGTGAGGGCAGTATATTAGGAAGGTTTCCACGGTATCTTTGAATCAAGGACAGTACGGACAATGTGGATTATGACCTTTGGTCGTCCGATGTAAGTGGCCATATATTTAGTTAACATCTACAAGTAATAATGCTTTGGCTATCATAAGTCCATCTTTCTGGCAATAATGTCTCATTTGCACACTTCATGTATATTGGATACTTTTGTCTGTGGCTTTATGGATCTGTATTTTATTTCAAGGTTGGTGTCATTGCTGGCAGTGATGTTGTGTCGTAGTATC
>WURV02225002.1:0-10258 GCA_011762755.2 Epimenia babai | reverse complement strand
GAGATCTGCAATAATTTTGGCCTAAATTTGCAGGAGATATGCATATCTTCTAGAATTTTTAGGTGACATGCATATCTCTTGGATGAATCAGGGGATATGCATATCTCCTGAAATTGTAGATCTCCTGTAACATATAAATATATATATATATATATTTAGATATACAGTATATGAATATATATGAACGCCATCAAAATAAATAATCATGAATATTATATCGAGGGATGCATAATTATCATATATCAGATAACTGTTAACCATCTAATTATATCTAAGTACAAGTTAATGAGCACCAAATTGTGCATGTTAGAGGTTGTTGGTCAATTCTCACTGGTAACAGAATGACTTGATTCTGCATAATCGTCTGCATCAGATAATTTTTTATACTTAAAATTATTCACTAGCAAAAGAGTTAACACCGCTCACTTAAATTACAATTGATGTCCTTGTCCTAGTTAGTCTATACGGTATTACATTAACTTTAATTAACTCACATTAACTCGTATGGAAAGTACAATAGCGTGTTATTTTAATACGATTATATCAGCAACTACGTTTTATGCCGACTACCAACGCGAGTGTCGGTATTTATTCCGAATGTCAGAGGCAATACCCAATAAAATGACGGATTCAGAAGTTACGAATAACTAACGAATGTAAGCTGCCAATGAATGAAGGATTGTGACAGTCGGCCAATTACCAGCGGCGATCAATCTCGCGTTTGTGACAATGTCGTCTATTGGACGCGCGGGCTTAATGGGTGTGCATATTTATCATTGTGAGTTGTTTTATGTAGTATTTGTTGAGTATCAGATACTCACTGCCATCACGCTATCTCCAGGGCATCTTGTCTTGATGGGTGGGCATGATTCATCATTGTGAGTTCTAGTACTTGTTGAGCATCAGATATTCACTGCCATCACGCTGTCTCCAGGCCATCTTGGCTTGATGGGTGTACATGATTCATCATTGTGAGTTTTAGTACTTGTTGAGTATCAGATATTCACTGCCATCGCGCTATTTCCAGGCCATCTTGTCTTGATGGGTGTACATGATTCATCATTGTGAGTTCTAGTACTTGTTGAGCATCAGATATTCACTGCCATCACGCTATCTCCAGGCCATCTTGGCTTGATGGGTGTACATGATTCATCATTGTGAGTTTTAGTACTTGTTGAGTATCAGATACTCACTGCCCTCACGTTATCTCCAGGCCATCTTGTCTTGATGGGTGTGCATGATTCATCATTGTGAGTTCTAGTACTTGTTGAGCATCAGATACTCACTGCCATCGCGCTATCTCCAGGCCATCTTCGGCATCTGTGGTGACTTGTCATGTTATATGGTGACTTGTCATGTTATATGGTGACGGGTTAATGCAATGATTAGTCATGTATGATATGGTGATGGGTTAATGTGATGACTTGTCATATTACGGTATATGGTGACGGGTAGTATGTTTTTAGTAAAGCCATTACCAATAATCAGCCAATTGTTCCCTTCAGTGACTTACGTTACTAGCTGGTACCTACTATAAGAAATTCTGTAATAAGCAATCCTTCCTATATTAATAAGCTGTATATTTATTCATTTGTTTGGTTTTTCCAATGAAATATACAAAACTATTTTATATGTACAATCATACATAGAGAAAGGTACGGTAATGGTTATGGTAACGACATGGTAAAGGTTAAGGTAACGACATGGTAAAGGTTAAGGTAACGACATGGTAAAGGTTAAGGTAACGACATGGTAAAGGTTAAGCAATTGAGATAACATAGTGAAACACCAAAAACCCTTATCTTTGGAGACAGACAATGACAATGTGTATATTTAGATTAATATTTTCGATGGCATTCTTATTGATCACACTGGTTGAAAGTTTAGTGTTGATGGGTAAATGATTAAATCCCATTAGCACAAGCTCAAGAATGCAGATTTATTTTGAAAAAGTCCATGCATTGCTTAAAGAACAGATTTGTAATCTCATCTGTTGATACATATATACATTAGAAAGACAGATTTGCATAAAGAACAGATTCGTAATCAGGTCCGTCGATACATACATTGGGAAGAGACATTTGCTTGGTCACTGGCATACAGCAACATAATCCTTATGAATTGAGTTCAGGTTAATGGAAACAAGGTCAAGTTCGTCGGAGCAGCGCGCATCGATGCTAATTGAATAGATTTTCCGCGCTGTTAAATACACTCAAATGATGTGAATGGTTGATTTGTTTGATTATATGAAATTATCCCAATGCTGAAGCTTGGGTGAATTATATCAGATTATGGTAATAGAGTTCCACAGTACATTGACCGAGAATTATTAGTTATTTCTGGATTTTCGAGGATATCTCAAATAAATGCATTTTCGCTATCAAGGGACTCACTTGAAGGATTTATTATGTTTCTGAAAGACAGATTGCCAAGAGGGGAGTGCAAGATTGATTTAATGCTTAACAACTGACGAAAAGATGCTGGTGTCGTACTTATTGACTGACTAAAGGAAAGACGCTGATGTCATACTTATCGACTGAAGGAAAGATGCCGATGTCATATGTATTGACTGCAGGAAAGATTCTGATGTCATATGTATTGACTGAAGGAAAGATCCTGATGTCATACTTATCGATTGAAGGAAAGATGCTGATGACATACTTATCGACTCCAGGAAAGATGCTTGTGTCATAATTATCGATTGACAAAAAGCAACAAAACTGGGAGATGCGCTATCGTAAAATTCTCTGCAAACTGTTCATCAGTGCTGGCATTGATTAAGTTTCTAATTTCTGGGAGAGATATGTAAAATTTTTTTGTAAATTTACTGAAACAGATACGACGCAATCGCATTACAGGAGGTATAATGATGTCATGCATGCAATCGATGCATGGGTTGAAATAGACAGAACGCCTACCTTAATTTCAGTCATAAGACACATAAAACTGATGTCAAGAACAACTAGGGAGGTCTTCTAAATTACCGTCGTATTCATTGCTGTATGTGCGTTGAGTCTAGAGGTCGTCTTCGCCAAACTGACGACACGACAATGACTAAACCTCTATCTTATGTTTGGGATGTATATATCTGACCCATATTGACGTTTCAGTATCTTGGATCCGCGATGGATCGGAGCTCGCTGGAGATCGCTACAAATTCGACAAATTCGACGACACTCACTCTCTCGATATTCTTGACGCTCTCCCGGAAGATCGTGGCGACTATACGTGCGTCGCCGAAAACCGTCTGGGAGACGTTTCCGTGGAAATCCCCGTCGAAGTTGTCGGTACGTTTAAAAGTAATTCACGATGCAAAATAGGAAAGAAATAGAAAGGGCTAGGTTTTTGTGGTAATTTATTCATCGTAGGAAGTGTCAGGCGTACTTAGACTACTGGTAAAATCATGAAAATCTGGCAGATAGATGACACAGGGAAAGCTTTCTTGGTCAGTGGTAATTTCAATTTGCAACCTGTTGTCTAACTGACGCGATTCGAACTACCTAATCTCTGGTCTCTCTCAGTATTTTGTATTTACATGACTCAGTTGTTTTCTATCACATGGATACCTTCGCATGTGAAATCTCTCGCTTTCATTATCGTTTTTACAATAAGATCAATGACTTATAAATTATAACTATAATGTTTATGGCCATATGTATTCATTGCAACAACTGAATTAAGAATATTGGTTTAGTTTATTAAGAATTTTGACGTCACGTCATGAACTGTAAAGCTATTCCAACATTATATACAATCATTATGATAAAAAAGTCACCTGATAACAGCAAGTCATTGCTTCATATGAAAAATATGCAGAAAGCAATTATATACAACCACTCATACATGCTGATGTAATCGGCCTTCTTTGTAATCGGCCCTCTTTGTAATCGGCCCTCTTTGTAATCGGCCCTCTTTGTAATCGGCCCTCTTTGTAATCGGCCCTCTTTGTAATCGACCCTCTTTGTAATCGACCTTCTTGGGGCCTGGTGAGTATAAAAATGTGCCTAATCCGTGTACATTCCCAATCTATGAGATCTGTATACCTTAATTCTTCTCAATTCTAAAGTGGCAATTTCTGGAATTTTCCATACATAATTGACAACGCTGTATCAGATGCCGTCCAAGACTCTAACCTGCCCCAGTCTCCCCTACTGCTCAGACACCCAGAGCCAACGCAAGCCCCGCAATTCACCCTTCAACTCCCAGACGAGGTTCGGCAGAGCGTTGCTATTAATAATAAACATGATTTTTTTCTCGTCTTTATCCAAAATTTCGAGTGTGACTCCATTAAGACTCTTTTGTATTAATGCGTTCAAGATTCGAACATCGCTATTGCGTTGTTTCACGATATATATGTCTATATACGGCAAGACAAATTAAAACACGCCCGCCGTAAGCTGATATATAAATTGCTATTGATCGATTCATCTATTCTTAATCTCTCTTCACCCAATGAAGTTTATACACAAAGTATAAAACTGACATGTCATGGGGAAGACATAGTAATTTTTGGGTAAGAGGAGTAGAATACACAGAAAGGTATTTTGAACTGTATTCTTTGTATTCCTTATACTCCTTGCATTTCTGTTTAGTCATCATTACCATGAAATTGTATAGTGTCTTTGATTACCATGCGTTGGAAGGGCACTGGAAATCAAATAGAATTTCATTTCATTTAACGTGTTATATAATATAATTAGTTATCACGCGAAATGTATATAGGCGCATTAGAGACATCAGAAAGGTTTCTTGCCTCTGGTGAGGCTCCCAGATCTTATTACGTCCGTCCTTACGACTGGTACCAGACCACCAACAGATAAATAAACCAGTTTGCCATGGTGCTGCAGTGTGTTTTGTCATAAATTTTATTAGTCCACAGACTTGTCATTACGTTCCCATACTATGATACACATATATTTCATACACATTATCTATACATGTATTAATTAGCTACACATATATGCAAATATTATATTCATTATATAAACATTTTATACACATTTCTATTCATTATATACACGTAATATATACATTTAATTCACATTTTTCATACCCATTTTATACTCATTATATATGTGTTTTATATACATATATACATTCCATACACATCTAAATATATCTTGTTCACAGTATGTACACATTTTGTGCACATTTTATACGCATTATATTCACATTGTATACACATTGTATACACATTTTATACACATTTCATTCACATTATGCATGCATACGTACTATATATATATTTCATACATATTCTGAATACATTTTATACACATAATATATACATTTTATACAAATTTTATTAACATTATATACAATTTTTGTTTGCATTTTATACATGTTATACATATACATTATATACACGTGATATACACATATTTTGTACACATTTACATATTATCTAGACATTTCTTCACAATATAGATAGTACGTTATATATACAGAGAAAAATTCACCGAAAAATAACTCTGGGAGATGGGAAATATGTCCGTCAATCCATGAGCTTATTGAATTATTTACAGCTCGTTGTTGAATGATTTCTGTCAAGAATTACATGATTTATCAACAGCTCACAGTCTCCGAAGACAAACCTTTG
This sequence comes from Epimenia babai, assembly GCA_011762755.2. Lineage (NCBI taxonomy): Eukaryota > Metazoa > Mollusca > Solenogastres > Cavibelonia > Epimeniidae > Epimenia > Epimenia babai. The sequence goes on along the minus strand of WURV02225002.1, from coordinate 4,659 downwards.
TCCTTGACCTGCGAGGTCACCGGCTTGCCACGCCCCTCTGTCACTTGGTTTAGGTAATGGCACATATAAAAATTATCTCCCTTATGCCGGCAAAAGTTTGCCCTTTAAGCGGCTATCTGTCCTAGACTCGTAACTAAGTTATAACCCAATGACGCGGCTTCTGTGGGCTAATTTACTTAATCTCATTATATACCTAAAACTGAAATGTCATTGACATCTAAGCTATCTATTGGCCGTTCATCAAATACACGCAGCAACAGGAATAAAAATCATATTTTACGATGTTGTCCATTGTCATGGCAACAAGATATTTTTTTTATTATTCAGTTAAGTTGCGCTGCTATTTTATGATCAGCCTGTAATAAACAGAGACACAAGTTTCTCCCGCTACTGAATAAATGGACTTTAATGCCTGTCCCACTTACAAATATTGCTTTATGTTGTGAAATTCACAAAAGCCCACTCCAATACATATTTCTCTATGTGTTCCAGCCTGAAAATCTTCCTTATTTCGTTTAATGATAGGTGGAGGAAAAATTGTATGTTTGTCCAGATTTGAGCTAGTAACCTCTCGCATGAAAAGCCGCCAGAACAACTTCCACCTCGCGTGTGATCTCTTTTTGTACATTTGTACAATTGTAATATATTATAACTTTATAGCTTTATGTTATATGCTTATAATGTGTACAGTGAAACTTTGCAATAACCAAGTTGTTAAGGTATACTGATAATGATAATGGTGTTGACACGGCGTATCAGGGACGGGGAGGAGTTACACGCCTCACCCGGCGTCACCATCAGCCACACCGGAGATGAGTGTCTGCTGACCATAGACCAGTGCTCTGTCGAGAATGAGGGAGTGATCACATGCGTAGCCTCCAACTCAGCAGGCTCCATCGAATGTCAATCGACAGTTACAGTCAAAGGTCGGCTGATGGAAATTACACGTAACAGCATTGATCGTTTGTCTTCATTTCGTATTTTTTATAACTTCGCTAGCTTCATCTAGCTAAATATATAGTGCTACATAATTCTAATAATAAGGGGTTATTCTGCGGCCGTTTGTGGATTGGACGTATATTTTTATATAGTATTGATTTCATGTAGTAATTTCTGTTATATCTTTTATTAGCTCACCTGAGATTATGCTCGGTGAGCTTTTTCTGGTCGGAGGTTGTCTGTCGTCCATCCGTCTATTTGTTCGTCCAATGTTAACATTTTCTTTAAGAATCATCGTCTCAAGAACAACTTATCACAGAGGTCTGCCGTTTGGCAGATATTGTCCTAGGGATAGTTTCTACTAGATTTGTTCAATGTATTGTCATTGCAACTAGGGGTGATAACTTCTACCAATGTTCATAGTTTATTGCAAAGTTCTGCTATTTGGCAGGTATTGGCCTGGGGGTGGTCTCTTCTAAAAATGGAAAAGGCGAGGTTTTGGTGCTACTTTATAATTAAATGTCAGTCGCATGTACAACATTGCCCTGTTGCATCCCTAAGATATTTTTTATAATAAACCATTCCACGACAAATCTTTCTCAATATTCAAGCATGAAAATCTTGCTCATTTCCTCTTGTTGAAAGCGGGGAAAAAATTCCTGGTTTGTGTTGGTTCGAACTCGCAACTTCTCGCAAGAAAGGCAGCGCTTCGAACCACTGCACCACTTGCACCAACTGTATAAGGTTTACTTTTTTATTGTCACGAAACGGTCTTGTTTATGATTTCGCAGAGAAGAGAGAAGCTCCTAAGTTCGTGAAACTGTTGGAGCCACAGGAAGTTTATGAAAAAGATGCAACAACTTTTGAAGTAGTTGTGACAGGAAAACCAAAACCGGAAGTAACCTGGTCGGTATCTGATCTGCTAAATGCAGCCTAGTGATCCACAGTAGAAGTTCAATAATGCAACAGTCTAAAAAACATCAAGTAGCACAGGCCAAAAATTGGATTTTTACGATAAATCATTTTCATCTAGATATCCACATATGAGGATGGTATACATTATTGTAAATATATTTTATATATTGCGGTATATATTAAATTATTATTGTAATATTTTATATATTTTTTTTTCTTAAGACATATTATTTTTATGTAATGTATTAATTTTTTTAGGGTGCACATTTTTGTAATATGGAATATGATTGATGGTGGTTAAATAAACAATTTACTGACAATCGCGTTAACTCTCCGTCTTACTAGACCGAAAAATTTGTGACATTTTTGATAGTTTTGTGTAAGAAACCATAAAATCTTACAGGGTGAAAGGCGACAAAGAATTGGTTGATGGTCCCAAGTACAAAATTGAGTGCGAAGACCAAACCCATCGACTCACGATTCCAGAGACAGATATCGATGACCAGGGTGCCTATGCTGCCAGGGCCCAGAATTCCGCTGGATCAAAATCCTGTAACACTAGACTTAGAGTTAAATGTGAGTCCTGTTGGTCTTAAGTTTTTTTTTACAGACTTCGGAATATTTACTGATCTAGCAAATTGTGAAGTTGAATGATGCAGCTCTCCAACAGACTCTGTAGCCGCTCACGCTGTTAGATTTTGATTTTTTATTGAATCATATTGTCACAAATTTCAATGATTTCTAGTGACAAGCTTACAGACACAATCCGCGTATAGTACGTTGGTATAATATCCCCTATTCTAGAAGACTCCACTTTGGCTCTGTTGCACCAGAGCCTGTCATGACAGTACCACAATGCATCATAAAAACGATGATGCGACGCTCAGGAAGTGCCAGTAGCAGGACACTCCTGAGAATAAAGAGAGGAAAGCTTCATCTAATAGTCGGTATTCTTACCAGACATGGTGGATTACGGCGTCACCAAAGATCAATGGCCTTGTTGACTCCCTCCCTCTGCAAACTGTCACATGGAAGAAGAGGCAGTGAAACATTACCTAGGATGACGCAGAGCTTTAGCGCCAAGCCATTTAAGGACTCAAGAATCTTATTTTCGGAGTGTAGATGAAATAACATCTATAGACATACACGCCTTCGCCTTCTTGAGATGCATCATAACCTCAAAAAGATTTACAGACTAGTCAATTTATTAATGGATTGTATCGATCAATACATTTGAGATTAGGCTAATTTTAGCAGATATCTTGAAGATATCTCGCAGAGTCATTGACAAAGACTTTCCTGGTTGCTGGGCAATCTGTGGGTTATGGAACCTACAGCCAGTTATGTAGACAGACCATTAGAAATGGGTGTTTTAAATGGGATGCCCACTCACATACCTTGCTATAGGATACAGCAGAAAAAATATGATTGATATTGCTTTCAGCTGGATTTCTCCATCTTCTCCATATGCCATCGCTATAACCAATCAATTATTTGGTTTTCACTAGATATTTTCAATATTTTTTACTGTTTGAGTGAATTGAAATAGAATTATGAGTGTGTTCTATGGTAATTGGGATAGCCAATGTGGTTCTATAAATAGCTGGAGAGGAATGCACAGAAAAAAAGTCCCATCAGGGGTATAGGTTTTTCATGTGCATTTCTCTCCGAGTGTGTTCTATCGATTCTTTCAATTTACTCTAAATTTGAAGCAATAATTATGTCTTAATGCTCTATTTGGTCATAAAGCATGCAGCATGTTTTGTTTCATTTTTCTGGGAAATATCGTCATATCCTGTGAGGTGATGACAAAAAATTAAATTTTACTCAACGGGCATTACTCAACATATGATATTATACATCAGCATGGTTACTTGTATCTGTTTGGTTTTTTAGCTGTCAAAGCACCGGAAATCATAAGGAAATTATCAGACACACTGGTTCCAGAGCACGGAACAGCCAAGTTTAGCCTGAAAGTTTCCGGCCAGCCACTACCTGAAATCAAATGGTACTCTTTTATTATTGAATGTCTTTAACATTATTGTGAAACAATTACATTATTGTGGAAAATCATGAAATTATCATTGTTGTGCCGAACAATGAAAAGCCTAAACACAATAAATACAAAATCATTAAATGGGTAACCTTTTCTTATCGAGACACTTTCAAAAATTGATTTTATAGATCTGCATTGAAGCAGTGAATTAGATTCATTGTACGCTGACTTGAACTGACTCCCATATTCTAGAACATGTTGTCATCTAGCCCCTGCAATAAGTCATAACCAATCTTCAGCTGTACCCATCCACAAACAACTTGTTTTCAGGTCTTTATGTCACGTGCATCTGAGAGAACAACACATGTTAATTTGTGTATCATGGAAGACAGAATCTGCAAAATTAATAACATTGTAACATTTTAAAAGAAAATTATCACTGTTGTACTAACCATTATGTCCCACTTTCCGAGAAGACCATTTTTATTTTGTTTTTATGATGTTCCTGGTCATTTACATGTATTATTAATGTACTAACAGGACCATGTGGTTGTAAGTTACGACAGCAAGCCACAGAAATGACATCGCGATTTGTAGTAAATTTATTTTATTATGTCTCTTTATTTGCTCTGCGATATTCGAGTGCGTTTGTTTAGCCCCAGGAATCCCCTTGCCATGAATTTTTAAGAAGGGTTCCTGTGTAGTTTCGTGTGTGTCCCTGTGTTTATTTGGGTATGAAATGAAATGAAATTTTATTGATTTATAGTGCCCTTTTAACACATGGCTATCAAAGACACTTTACAAATTTA
>WURV02224991.1:0-10258 GCA_011762755.2 Epimenia babai | reverse complement strand
TCTGTATAATACAAACATTGTGGACTTAGCTTTGCTTACCTTTTTCCAAAAGAATGGATGTTATGGAAATACATGGAACGATTTATGAAATATGTCATTTTTTGGCTAGATTGTGTATTTGGATAATAGTAAGTTCAGGGTTAGAAATTCTTAATAATATAGTGTAATGGTAGTTAGGTCTGCCTCAAGGTTACTGAGGTTGATGTCTCTGAGATATAGCTACTACACAAGGCTGCATTATTGACTGGATTATATATTTGGTACGGTCAGGCTATTCCTACGTGATAATTCCGTAATAATAAGGTTTTACTGTATTTAGGTATGTCCATCGATTACTGGACATGACAGCTCTCAGACATGTGGCTGGACATTAGGCTTATTGATTAGATTCCGGAACTGTGCAATTAGTCAGGTTTTATAGAACAATTACCTAATAATGATGTATAAGTGTAGTTTGGTGCATTCGTAAGTTACCGTTGGCGATGGCTCTAAGACATAGCCACCAGACGAGGCGCAATGTTTGCTTCATCTGCGGAGGTATGGGCGCGGACTCTATCATGTACATGAAACCCAAGGACAAGTTGCCGTATTTCCCATTCCTGGAGCAACATGAACCCCCGCGTGGAGCCCGCCTGCCCGGACCGGATGGCGAGGTCGAAAGCTGCCGCGTGTGCTACGCGTTTCTCACACAGCAGTGGGAGTCGTACGAACGAGCTAAAACGCCCGCCGTAAAACGTCTCTATTGGTTGAAGCGGATCGACGATGGCCCATACACCGGCGCGGAAACGCGGCTCCAAGGTGAATACATCGCCCAAGTCATGGGCTTTCAGTATCAGACGGGCTGTTACGATGCAGCGGGAAACGTCGATTATCAGACGCGGGGAGCAACACCGCCGGGGGAATATCGAGGCTACGACAATTCGTCCACATCGAACATGCCGCTGAGCGTCGCGACCGGCGATGTTAAACCGCAGTATTCAAATTGGACGCCGACGAAGTTTGGTTTCAGCGCTTCCAAGCAACAAGGGGAGAAAATCGTCGGTGAGAACGCGTTAGATTTATCAGTCCCACTGAACACGGGCAAATCTGAGTCCATGAGAGGCGACAAATCACCGAGATTGACTCAAGAAAAGGCATCCAAATCGTCGCGGAGCCACGCTGGAGCCACTTTCGTCTGCTTCCTCTGCTCTAAGGCGTCGACGTCGAATAAAGCTCGGACAGTCGCGGCCATTAAGCAAGATTCTCGCGAGCCGTTTTACCCTTTTCTGTGTACCGTAAATCCACCGGCCGGGGCGTCGCCGCTCTCGAACGGATATACGCAGGTGTGTAGTTCGTGTAACAAAGCGATGCGGAAACAGTGGGAGTCGTACGAGGCGTCGCGGACCCCCGTGGATCGCCGCAGCTACACCGTCGGTAAATTCACGTCGCCGGGGATCGCGAGTGTCTCGCAATCAAGCGTCGATGCGACGATCGAGATATGCTATTTGTGCGGCGACGCGGAACAGTCGACGAACATCAGAACTCTTCAGACTAAGTCGCGAGACGCGAGCGGTTGTCAAACAACCATGTATTTCCCGTTCGTTCGCGAGTTGCCACCGGCCCCCGGGGCGAAGGCGACGGCGGACGGCGATTCTCGCGTGTTCACCTGCCGCGCGTGCTACCACGATCTACTGAAGCAGTGGCAACGGTACGACGCCGAAGGTATCCCGCAGCACCTGCAACGCTTCTCGCTCGAACGACGCGACGTCAAACCGGCGCCGCGACCGCCGTCGTCGTCGTCGACGCACGAATCCGACGCTCGTAAAATCGCGACGTTCGACCGGTCCGATAAACGCGCGACCGTCGTCGAACCGCTCAACATACAGATCTCTAACAGCACGTCGTCTGTCGAGAACAACGGACAGGGATTGCTGGCGATCGCCCCGATACAGCGTCAAGTATCGGGATACGATTCACCCCTCGCCGCCACCCCACCGCGCAGTATTTCTCCCATATCTCCCTGCACACCTCAAGGTACGTTACAGTAACAGTACTCATGTACCTACGTATATTCCCGTGTCTGGTTTTTTTACTTTTAGCTCACATAACAGCTTCATAATACACATCTTTGTACACACCAGCAACCCTTTACATGTATCTACCTATGTTCCTACATCTGGTTTGTTATCGTAATCTTATATAAATACTTTAGAATATTTTTTATGCATCACAATGTGTGCCACAATTAGTTTTAATGACCTTTTGAGGGACATCTTCACCCATTCATTATCATTAATTTTACTATATAACCTTATACAATATATGAATAATTTGCCAATCCGGAAACGGTATGCTCGCACGTATTTTGATGTTACCTAGGTAACGAAAGTAGCGCCTACATGAGCCGACCATTAGTGGAACCTGTCCAACACTCAACGCCATCGATTAACCCGCCCAGCTCATCGCAAACATCGGGAAGCGTGCCCCATCCTCTCATGCAGGTTCCCGGCTTCTGTGTATAATGATCATGATGATGAGAGTGATGATGATGAGGATGATGATGATGCTGGTGATGATGATGATGATGATAATGCATGTATCGTATCTGTGAATTGTGATAAATCTGTTGTATATGTCAGGCATGTCGTAGCTGAATATTTTAAGGCATCGCAGAGAGTTAAGGGCCATACACACTCGCAGCAATGCATGGCTTTATCAGAAATTGTTCGAAAAATTGATTTATTGTAGCTTTTCATAATCATTAATTATTAAATAGTGTAATTTAAGCTAACTTAGACTGGTATAATGCGATCTCTAATGTAGTAAACATAATCATACAACTTAAGCTTCGTATGTAACATATAAGCTGGCTGTAGGGTACTTGTGAAAGACACCAGCCAAAGTCTTTCCAGGTCAGGTGTGGGTTAGCGGAGACCTTTTTCAACATATAGTTAGTTAGTAAGGAATAGGCTGATTCTCAAGGTTGTAGTTGTCTAGGCCATTCTTGGCCCTCTCCAAAGCTAGCCTATAAATGTGGTTAACATAACAAATTGATTAGTCTCACTTTTTAATGGGTGGGGAAAAAGACCCACTGTGAAAAACCCACCGAGTTTGGGACCAAGGATTGAGCTTCTTCCTCTCCCGCCACCAGCTCCAAACGTCTACAGATGGGCTACATATGTTGCACACTCTGCTAAGTCTATTTTAATTAAAGGGTATTTATAATGGGACGATGACATAGCGGAGAGGTAAGCGACATAGAGACCATCCATAGAGCATCTGAAGCACAGGTACGTCAAAAGGGAAAAGCCCTAACAGAACCACACTGTGAGGGCTATCCAGATGCCCATGGACACAGGTGGTTTAAGGTGCTTTCTTGCCAAAAAATGGTAGTATAAAACGCACTAGTGCGGGAATTGAACTGGTATCCCTTGGATTCCTAACCAAACGCTCGAGGTAGTGTAGTGGCCCTTTTCTAATGTGTAATGTGACGTTACAGAATATTTCTTAGTATTGTTACGTACATCTCAGTGTCCACTGCGGCATGAATCTAAAGACTCTTGTGAAAGGATATGATGTAGAATATAGAGAGGGTGGCTTCGTTGTGTTAGACATACTGTAAAATACAGAAAACATTTGGAACAATGATTGTCACTTTATAAAGATATGATTGTTAAGTTAATAGGCTTGAATAAAATCTACACATTTTTAATACTCATCGACTTTTTTACTGGTTACAATAACATTTTACGGTGCGGTTAAACTGTCAAACTCACTCGCCGCAGGTTTCGAATGTACCGCATAAAGTGTGTTTCCTCTGCGGTGAGAAATCCGCCCTCCCGTCATGCCACGCGCTCCCGTCGTACCCGTCCCGGCTCGACTCGAAGGCGGCCCCGGGCCAAGCGAGTCCCTTCTTCCCGTTCGTGGCGAACCGCGACGCCGCGCCGGGCGCCGAACCGATCGCGGAAGACGGAAGCGTGACATCGTGCGCGATCTGTTACCACGCGCTGCTCGCTCAGTGGACGGCGTACGAGAACGAGGCCGTCGAGAACAACCGCTGGTTGAGAAAGTACAGCCTCAAAGATTTCATCTGCTACGTGTGCGGCCATGCTGCCACTCGACGCAGGTAAAACTCAGCAACTCAATCTCAGCAGCAGTTGTTGGAGCGATCGACCTAAAATTTACATTAGTCTCTAGAGTCGAAATACAGTATAATTGTTTTCATCGGCAAAAAAAGCTATGTTTCAATTATTGTCTAATATTTCTGATTTCTCAATAATATAATGTACTGTTATATTATTACATCATTCTATATACTGTATATTATGGATAATATACAGTATATGCACACATATTTGTTAACAGTTTGGTTGAGGGAGAGTATACAGTATATTTGTATATATGTACACATAGCTGGGGCCTGGGAGTAATTCAATTGTTTTAGCTATGTCTATTTTAATACAACATAAGTATTGTTAAACCCAAACAGCATTGGGGAAGACTGTATAACATACTTACACCAAATTTATCGTTGATATTATAAAAGTGTTTGCAACATCGAAGATAGAAGAATTATTGTGATATCTTGCTAATGAGACTATAGCGTGATTATTGCATAGAGCGGCAAAATTTTGATTGATTTAACTCTCGTTTTGGGTGACTTCAGAGGACCATTTTAGTCTGGTTTTGGGTTCATGTGAATTTGTGAATGCAGAGCACAGTGTATTGTTTACGCCTATCACAGATTTGGTGTGCGACATATGTAGGTGGACTTGTTGGCAATTAGCACCATTGGTGAGACTGGACAATGGTCGGCCATTTTCCCAGACCGTACCTTAATAATGAGTCTAACTATATAAGGTAAGATCGTGATACTCAAGTTCTACAGAAATGTTTTATCAATGGCCCATCTATAATGGCTTTTAGAACGAATTAGAACAAATTATTGTCGGCTATTAATGCCTACATAACATTTTTTTTCCCCACGCTAGGGTGCGGTCGCTCTCGGTCGCGCGTTTCCCATTTCTGCGCGACCACAAGCCGCCTCCGGGAGCTATCGTCATGGACGACCATGAGTCGGTTGTGAGCTGCCGGGTGTGTCATCGTAGCCTGTCGCATCAGCTCAGCGAGTATGACCGTATGGGCGTGCCCAGTGAGATGCGCAAGTACAACTGGGAGTCGCGCGTGCATTCCGCCGATCCACAGGTATGTCATGATAACGGTCGCTGGTTTTAAAGTTGACCCATTCACCCTATAGCAGGCACAGGGAACCTATAACAGGCGCAGGGAACCTAGAGCAGGCACAGGGAACCTAGAGCAGGCGCAGGGAACCTATAACAGGTGCAGGGAACCTAGAGCAGGCACAGGGAATTTAGAGCAGGCGCAGGGAACCTAGAGCAGGCACAGGGAATTTAGAGCAGGCGCAGGGAATTTAGAGCAGACACGGAGAACCTAGAGCAGGTGCAGGGAACCTATAACAGGCGCAGGGAACCTAGAGCAGGCACAGGAAATTTAGAGCAGGCACAGGAAATTTAGAGCAGGCACAGGGAACCTAGAGCAGGTGCAGGGAATCTAGAGCAGGCACAGGGAACCTAGATCAGGTACAGGGAACCTAGAGCAGGCACGGGGAACCTAGAGCAGGCACGGGGAACCTAGAGCAGGCACGGGGAACCTAGAGCAGGCGCAGGGAACCTAGAGCAGGCACGGGGAACCGAGAGCAGAGTTGTAGAACAATAGCCGTATTATCTGCCCTTAAATAATTACTAGGATGTAATCATCGTAATTTCTGAAGACAGGTCCCTAAGATTGCGTGGCTGTTGGTACAGGAAGCTTCCTCATGCACAGTGTAATAATCCTCCTCATTACAATTATAATTCACGCATCCATCGATATCTACGGTATTTCGGTGTGGTGTGTCTCTCCCCCGTGTCTCACCTGTGTAGCTTGACGTGTCACCAGATGGACGTTGACGAGGAGACATCGATGTCGTGGCGCGTCGCGGATGAAAACAGCAACAGTTGTCTCGATGACCCGGGTAAGTTCCTTCCGTCTTTCTGTCTTTGGTGACTCATTGGAGGTGTGGAACAGGTGTGCGACAGGTAGGTATGTGACATGTATGGTATGCGATGGCTGGGATATTGAGACATGTTCGGAATTCAACTAGTTGTTTATTGACTTGGAAATTTGACTTCCTGTTCCTTGTCTTACAAATGTTCTCCCAATTACCTTTCTAATTACCGCGTTCACAATGTCATCAAAACCGTTTTATTTGTGACTTATTCACATTTCAAAACTTGATTAACGCAATTAAAATCATGCATCCTTGTCTCGGAGGCATTTGGTTGATTCACTACTGTGTGTAAAAAGCCAATATTGTTTCAGTACGAGTGTAGAAATTATGTCCCTTGTATCACACAAACCTTTGTATGGACTCCTTTTTTGTTTTCTCATTTGCAGCCTTCGAGGTTATTTACTTGGTCTGTTGTATTCTTTTGTTGAATTTTTGCAATAGTCACAAAAAAATGTAAGTATGCATAGCGATCTATAAATAACTATCGGATGGACTAAAAATGTATGGCGATCCGGTGACTTTTTGGATTGGTCAAGTATTTATATCGCAGTTAAAATATCAACTATAATGATTGGGCATATTATAGCAGTGAATTGATTGGGCTCTTTGGTAAATTTAATGAGTCATGTATAATTAACAGTAAGTTACAAAATTACACGACTTAGCAGAAATGCAACCAGCCATATAGCTTCTTTATTATTATGTAGCATTTAATGTGTAATGTGTGATCTGTAGTCCATTTAATAAGTAATATGTTACATACTGCTGCCATGCCTTGAGACTATCAAGGCCCTGTATTACAATAAAATATCATGTAATTCCGCCGCCCAAATAAATATTAATTATTGAAAAATCTACTGTTGCATTCAATCGCTCCAAGTCATAGAGACTTATTTTATCATCAGTGTGTCCATTTCCTCTGATATTCGTTTTTTTTTCTATTTTTTTATCACGGTCCTTGGTATAATTGGTATACACAGCTCCCTAAGCCTGAATTAAATGGGATGCAGCGAACAGTAAAACTGCTATGATTTCCTTCATGTCTTTGTTTTTTATTATAACTATCTAATACAGTTCAGGGTGGGGTGGGGACTGTGTGTATGCGTGTGGATGTTTCACCAGTAGTATTTACTGTTATTTTATAGTAATAGTATTAGAAATCTAATAACATTTCATAGCAATGGGTTAGGTTAAGATGTTTTGTCAAAACTCATTTTGATATCTTTATTGATATATATCAGTCGGTAACACCCCTCCCTGAAGTTGATTAAAGGCTTAGAAACTTGCGGGTATGTGATTTTGAATGTACTGTACATGGGTTGTAACTCTGTGACGTCTCGGAATTGATGTCAAAAACGTTTCAGCGTGTCTTCGTTTGCTACCTTCGTATAAATAAAGCGATATTAGCTACATCAGAGCTTCACTGACTGTGAAGTTTATTTATGTGGAGTGAAATTTATCAAAACAAATTAAAGAGAATACACTATAAACACACGGGAAGACCGAAAAATTCTTGTGAAAGTTTAATAGAAAATAAGAATGGTTAAAACTCATTGCACTCCAAATAACTACGAAGTGTGGGGACCTATGCGTTTGACTGCACCTACATTACAAAGCATGAAATTTTGCTCCCTACTTATTGCAGACAATTTCTATTTATTTTAAGTTATCCTGTTCTGAAGTATTGCTAAATTGTTAAGTGTCATCGACATCATCTTGTCATTATTGACCAAGAAATAACTTGGCACTCAAAATAAATCTTTATTATTATTATTTTCTATTTTTTCACATCGCTCAGCAAATGTTATGGCATAATACGTTGTATGAAGCGGCAAAGCTGAAATTGCTTTTTTGCTTCATTAACGGTGACATATTACTAAATTTTACAGGAAGTCTTCCATAGTGTTAGTTCACACTGTTGAAACAAGGCAGCATAAATCAGATTTAACAATGTATGACTCTATTAGCTCCGTTCTATTTCGGACACAAAATTGGGAAACGACTTGATCAAAAATGTATTTAATTTTTTTATGACGTCATTGTTAGCTTGTGTTCTGATAAAGATGGAATTTGCACGAGATTGCATTCTTACGATAACTAAATTCAAGTCGATAAGCTCCTGAACTAGCATTGCAGGATATTGCGAAGTATCTATTTTAACTTCTAAAACTCCATGACTCATGCGATGCTGAATTTTACTGATTTCATTACCCAAACTACATTCGAATATTGAACTTTGGGGCATTAATGTATCATAGATTACTATTACTGATACATTACCTTGAAAATAAAAAATTGATTCAGATTGCATCAGATTACGTTGCTCAAACCTTTATCATGATGCAGACTTCTCAATAATTTATTAACAAAAGTTGAATTAGGCACGGAATTCAGAAGTCGCAATTTTAGATCATTTAAATGCTAATATATAATTGATATCTTTTATATTAAAAAATAATACATAAATCAAGTTTATTTTATAATTTAACGAATGCTAATTTGGCAGGACTATTATGCATGGTGAATTGTAATTTTGGTTGTTTAATAAACAGAAGTATGATCGTAACAGATGTGTTCCCTGCAATGTTAATTTGAGTAATGATTTTTCAAAAGACATATTTATAATATGTATTGCCAGGTAATTGTCTACATGAAGGCTTTTGTTAAAAATGACGTTTTTTATAATTACTAATTACCATGTTGTATTTTACTCTTCTCCATGTTATATTTTATTCTTCTGTGGTTATTGTTTTCAGGGAATGCATTGCGTCTGGTTTTATCTGATTAGAATTTCAGATTAGATCGGTGACTAATATATGCGAATGCGTGTTATTTTTATTTTTTGATTAATAACTAGCAGACGACAATCACGTTGCAATGTGTCATTGTATGGAAGTGTAGTCGCAGTTACTTCCCTTACTGTAGTTGCCTGGTAGTTGGTCAAAACTAATCGCCACATATGAGGGAACATTACTACATTCAAATTACAACCGTTATTGAATTATAGTTTGTCTAAAAATGTTTTTACTGCTAGTTATTCTTTTTGAACCGAAGGTTTAAATATGTATATTCTTATTAATGCTCTTGATATGCTGATGACTAATCCGGTGTTGTGAGACAGCCTCCTATCTGACATGGTTTAGTTTGGGACTAATCGCATCGTCTGTTGTGGCGCCACCTTTCAGCTGTCTCATCATTTCACTGTAGATAATCATCTCGTATCGCAGATTAATAAAATTAAATATATTTGATTACAAGTGTACTTATTAGCCTAGCTGTCCAACACAGTTTACATGAGCAAATACTGCGACTGACCTATGGTGGCCTGTAATGTTATCATTACATAGTGTACTTACACGCCTACATTATCAACAATCATATGCAGTACAATACAAATAAATTTTAGTATAATACATCTGATACAGTAATAAAGATTGCCTACAGAAATAATGACTAAAATATATAGTTGGTGTCTGGGGATACTAATTAATACAATATAAGTTCCCAAAAGCCAAAAGATGGACAGAAAAGGCGAGAATCTAAAATACTGTCGTCATTAACCCTTGGCACCCTATTGGCACAATTGTATGGCTATAGCAATGTGATATACAGTTGTCAGTGTGGTAAGGGTTAAGAGAGTCTGTGACATGAGTAGGCAATACTTTGACTTACCAGAACAGTTGTGTGATTGGATTGGACAGTGGTAAGCTAAATCAGTGGTTAGAATTGCAGTTATTTGCCCTCTTCAATAAACCAAGCTAACCTTATTTATCCATTCTGTAATAACCATATGCTAGCGTTATAAAGGTCAATATTGCCCAATTTGTACATATATACATACATCCTGATAAGGGGAGCGATATTCAATGTAGGCATAAGTGAATTAATAAAGAAAAGATAACATACAATCAACCAATAGTTCTTATTGTCCATTTGGTTGACAGAAGTAACATTTTAAATGCCTTTTGCATATTTATTTATATTTCTTGATTTCTATTTTCTAAGAAGGTGCTGGAGCCATTACTAGATTTCAATAGCTATACTAAATTTGGAAATTTTCAGTACACTTATTTTTGTAGATGCTCAAGACGAGGGCTGTTTTGCAGGCCTTTTGTAAGATGCAATAGAGTATTCAAGTGGTGACGTCACGTTGTCATAACAACGTGTTCTCAACAATAGTCAAGATGGCTCATGTAATTCTTCGCCAAC
>WURV02224980.1:0-10259 GCA_011762755.2 Epimenia babai | reverse complement strand
CGTTCCGTGTCGACGTGGCTTCCGATGGGTCGGTGAAGCTGACCGCTGAAGGCGCGCAGCCGGTCCGGTTCGCATCGTTGCGTCAACTGATCACGCTGCGGCCACGCATCGGCGCCCGCCTGATTGCGAGTGGGCTCACGTCCGACTGATCGACCGGAATCCGGCACCCGACGGCGCTACCCGTCACTCAGGTTCCGGATCCACTCGTCAATCTGTGCAGCGGCGCCCGGGTCTGTGCAATGCGTTCGCGCGAGCCGATAGTCGGCCAGCGCGCCTGCCCGATCACCGGTGACCTCCCGCAAGCGCCCCCGATTGCAGGGCCCCTGCCAGACCGTGGGGTCCGACGCTACTGCCCGGTCCAGATCCGCCATCGCGCCAGCTTCGTCTCCAGCCGCCCCTCGCAACATGCCACGTTGCACCAGCGCCGATGCGAAGTCCGTGCGGATCTCCAGCGCGCGTGTGTAGTCTGCGATTGCATCTGCATCCCGGCCGAGCCGTTCCCGGTTGAGGCCGCGGCTGAACCAGAAGTTGGCATGGTCAGGGTTCAACTCCAGCGCACGTGTGAAATCCGCCTCGGCACGATAGAAATCCCCCGCTCGACTGGACGCAATCGCTCGTGCCACCCATGCGGGCGCATGCTCGGGACGGGCGGCAATCGCGGACGCAGCCGCCTCGATTGCCTGCTCGTAGAGACCGGAATTCAACAGGATCCGCGACCGACCCAGCCAGGCATCGACCCGTAGCGGGTCAATCTGGGTGGTGCAGTGAAACGCATCCAGGGCCTCCTGCGCGCGGCCGGCACGATAGTGCGACCACCCAAGGAGTTCCCACGCGACCTCGTCTGCCGGGTCGAGCGTGACGGCTACTTCGTATTCAATGCGTGCCTTCGCTTCGTTGCCCAGTTGCTCCCATGCCTTGCCGCGGAAAACGTGCCCCCTGGCCCCTCCGCGACCGAGGCGAATCGCCTGGTCGGCCGCCTCCAGCGCCCCGTGCGGCTGGTCGGCCCGCAGGCGGACATCGGCAAGGCTCAACCACGCCTCGCCGTCGCGCGGATCAATCATGATCGCACGCTCGAAGTCTGCCCGGGCCGCTTCGGTCATTCCCAGCATCAGGTGAAGGCTGCCGCGGTTGGAGTAGTCCGGTGCCTGTGGGTCGCTCGGCTGCTGGAGTTCGATCACGCGGTTTGCATCGGCGAGCGCCGCTTCGGTGTTGCCTTGTTGATTGAGCGTTGCCGACCGGCCGCGATACCCCATCGGATTGGCAGGGTCGAGTTTGATCGCGTGGTTGTACGCATTGATCGCTTCTGCCAGGTCGCCCTCCACGACATCCAGCATCGTGCCGTACCAGAACCAGTCTTCGTAGGTCACCCCGCCGGCCGTCTCTCCCGCGGAAATGGCCCGGCGGAACGCGTCCACGTAGCGCTTGCTCTGCGGATTGTCGGCAATCGCCCGGACGGTTTCGGGGGTGGTCTTGCCCGACCGCAGCAAGATGCTGTAGTAGCGGCGGAAGTCGGCCAGTGCGTCGTCGGCCTCGTTGCGCACCTGCACGCCGAGTTCTTCGCGCAGGTCGTCCATCCGGCCTTCGGTTGCCAGCGCCTGCAGGCGCGCCTCGCGAGCGGATTCACGGGCCTCGGCAGCGGCGCGCGCGATCGACTCACGCTCAGCCTGCAGGACACTCACCACCACTGCCAGTACGGCGACGAACAACACGGCCATGCCCGCTACAATCACGGGAATCGGCCGACGCCGCGTCAGCCGCACGAAGCGTTCCAGCAGCGGTGCCTGGCGCGCGGTGGTTGGCCGATAGGCGAGGTAGTTGGCGAGGTCGTCCTGCAGGGCTTTGACGGTCGGGTAGCGGTCATCCATGTCGGCCGCCATCGCCTTGCCGACAATCGCTTCCAGCTCGCGCGGGATCCCACGATGCGGCGCGCGTTCCCGCGGCGGGTCCAGCTGGTGGTTCATCGACGCGAACAGCGCCTGCACCGCGGTTTCGCGGGAGTACGGATGCTGGCCGGTGAGCATGGCGTACAGGATGCCGCCAAGCGCAAAGATGTCGGAGCGCTCGTCCATCGTCGAGAGTTCCCCGCGCGATTGCTCGGGCGGCATGTACGCCGGCGTGCCGACCACCGAGCCATCGATCGTCAGCTCGATGCCGGCCTCTTCGGCCTGCTTCCGTAGGCTGCTACGGACCGGGCCAGCGGGTCGGGGTGAGAACGAGGAGACCCTGCGGCGCTTGGCGGCTCGCTTCCGCTGCCCGGCAACCGGGGGCGTTGGCAGCGTGCGTTCAGGCAGCGGGCAGGCGATTCCCCAGTCCAGCACCAGCACCTCGCCGAACTCGCCGACCATCACATTCGGCGGCTTGAGGTCGCGATGCAGCACCCGACGATCGTGCGCAAACGCGATTGCATCGCATACCCGCAGGAACATCAGAACCAGCCGGGAAATGTCGGGTGGCGTCAGCCGCTCCTCACGATGCCGGCGGATCCACTCCAGCAGGCTCTCCCCCTGGATGCGCTTCATCGCAAGCCAGGGTCGGCCGCGGTCATCCAGCCCGAGCTCATGCACCGGGACGATGTTCGGGTGCTGGAGTTGCCCGGTGATCTGGGCTTCCTCGATGAACTGCGCGACCGCCAACTCGTCGTCTGCGACGTGCAGCATCTTGATCGCCAGGTCGCGGTGCAGAACCGTGTCCTCCGCGGATTGCACCACGCCGATGCCGCCGCGACCGATCTCGTCGGTGACGCGGAACTTGCCGAACCCGCTGACCGGAGTTGGCAGCACCATCGAAGTGGACCGCCGAGGGCTGCCCGCGGGCCCGGCGAGATTCCGCGCTCTCAAACGGGTCTCTCGCGAACTCCGCCGGGGGATGGTGGGTTCCAACTCGTCGGTCGGAGGCGGAACCGGTGGCGGGTTGCCCACCGGGCCTGGCGGCGGTACCGGAACACGCGACCCCCGCGCCGCCTTCGTCGACGGCACGGAATCCGTGTTCTCGGGATCCGGGTGGGGGACGCGCCGGGTCATCGCGATCGGTCTCCGTCTCTTGTTTCTCATCTATCCGATTGGTCCAGAGTACGCGACGGCCGTCCGGTAGTCCCGGATATGTTCCCGCTCTGGTCCGATCGGTTCGGTGAATCTGGTCGGCTGACGGCGGGGCTGCCGGGCCCGTGACCAGCACCAACATCCGGGCGTTCTCGACCGGCGCACGGGGTGCCGGTTGCGCTTCGCGCCAGCGACTCTTACGAAGTGGCCCACCGGTCACCGGAGGCGGCCACGCACAGGAGTGTCGGCATGGAGACGATTGCGGAACTCGAACGGATGATCGCTGCGGACGCCGGACTCCAGCAGGTGCGGGAGACTCTGGTCGCGCAGCAGTCCGACGACCCCGGCCACGATCTGGCCCACAGCCTGCGCGTGGCGCTCTGGACGTTGCGCATCGGTGGCGCCGGGATCGACGTGCGCGAGGGCGTTGCCGCCGCGTTGTTGCACGACGTCGTCAACCTGCCGAAGGACTCGCCCGATCGTGCGACGGCCAGCGAGCAGTCGGCCGGCGTCGCGCGGGAGTTGCTCCCGACGTGCGGGTTCACGACCGACGCGGTGGACCGCATGGCCGATGCGATCCGCGATCACAGCTTCAGCCGCGGCGCCACGCCCACCACACCGCTGGGGAAAGCCCTGCAGGATGCCGACCGACTGGAAGCGCTCGGCGCGATCGGCATCTTCCGCTGCATCAGTTGCGGCGTGCAGATGGGCGCCGACTACTTTGACGCCGACGACCCGTGGGCGGAATCGCGCGCACTGGACGACAAGGCGCACTCGGTGGACCACTTCTTCACCAAGCTCCTGCGGCTGGCCGACACCATGACCACCGACGCCGGTCGCGCCGAGGCCGTGCGCCGCAGCGATGCGATGCGGTCGTTCCTTGCGCAACTCGGTCATGAACTCGGCCGCCCGCTGCCCTGACAGGTGGATTGCGACGGCAGGGCGCCGGGTGAATCGGCACGCGTTGGCGGGTGCGGGTTGTAGAATCATCGCGGCCGACGGCGGGAGCCGCGGATGCGACTGACGGATCAGGCGATTGAGCGGCCGCTGGTAGTGATACTGGCGACCGTCCTCGTGTTCCTGCTCGGCGGGTACGCGGTGATGACGATTGCGGTGGAACGCGACCCCGAAGTCGTGATCCCGTACGTCGTCGTAACCGTTCCGTGGCCGGCCGCCACGCCCGAGGAGATCGAGCAGGAGATTGCCCGCCCGCTCGAGCAACAGCTGCAGGGTCTGGACAACGTTGACTTCCTGCACCTGAACTCCGTGGAAGGCGCCTGCAGCGCGGTGGTTCGCTTCCTTGACGGCACCGACTCGAAAGAAGCCAAACGCGAGATCAAGGATCGCGTCGACCGCGCCCGGCCAGATTTCCCCGACGACGCGGAAGAACCGATCATCTTCGACGTACGCCTCGACGCCGTGCCGGTGGTGCTGGTGACCGTTGCCGGCGGGACCGACCTGGTCGCGCTGGAAGAGATCGCCGCGCAGGTCGCCGATGAGATCGAGACGCAACCGGGAGTCTCCGACGTCGAACTGTTTGGCGGGCTCGACCGCGAGGTACAGATCCAGTGCGATCCGGGACGGCTCGCGGCCTTCGGGCTCACCTTCAGCGATGTGTCCGACGCTATCCGGCAATGGAATCTCAACTGGCCCGCGGGGCGTGCCGAACTGGCCACGCAGGCGGTCGGCGACATGCCAGCGCGTGACTACGCTGCGCGAGTGGTCGGCGAGGTCTCGCGGCCGGAACGGCTCGCCGATCTGCAACTGGTCTCGCCGGGTACCGGCCAGACATTCCCGTTGAGCGAGGTCGCGCGGGTGGTCCCCGGCTTTGAAGACCGCGAGAGTTTCGCGCGGTTCAACGGCCAGTCCTGCGTGACCTGCGTCGTCTATCGACGCGGCGGCGTGAACACCATCGAACTGGTCGGCCGCGTGAAGCAGGTGGTGCAGGACTTTCAAGCTCGCCTGCCCGAGGCCGCCGGGATCACGCTGCACACCACGCAGGACATCGGCCGCGAGATCCGCACGATGATGAGCCAGCTCGGGTCGTCTGCCCTGTATGGCGCCGGGTTCGTGTTCGTCCTGTTGATGCTGGCGGTCGGTGCTCGCAACTCGCTGCTGGTGGCGTTTGCCATTCCGTTCACGGTGGCGTTGTCGGTGTTCTTCCTCAACGTCTTCGGCCACACGATCAACGGCGTCACGCTGTTCGCGATGATCGTGATCCTGGGTCTGGTCGTGGATGGCGCGGTGATCGTCGGCGAGAATATTTTCCGCCACGTCGAGGAAGGGCTGCCACCCCGCGAAGCCGCACGGATCGGCATTCACGAGGTGGGCATGTCTGTGTTCATCGCCGACCTGACCACGATCTGCGCGTTCGTCCCGTTGATTGTGCTGTCGGGTTCCACCGGGGAATACCTGTCGCCGATTCCCGTGGTCGTGGCGCTGGCGCTCACGGCATCGCTGATTGCCGACCACTTCGTATTGCCGGCAATCGCCGCGCGGGTGATCCCGCGAAAGCGGCAAAAGCCCCAGCAGCAGACCCGCATGGCGCCCGATCAGCGGGCACGCAGCAAGCGCACGACCCGGCCCCACGAGAAAGCTCCGCCCCGTGGGCCGCTGCTCTGGCGGATGCTGCGTTGGATGGTACTCGGCAGCGCGAAGCCGCCACCGGCGGACGCTACGGGAGGCGAGAGTGATGCCGCCGAGGACGAAACCGTCGATGGGAAGCGCCCCGGAGCCGCAGAAATCGCGGACGCCGCCGCCTCGGCCTCCGGCTCGCACCAGCCGCCAGCAGCCGGTTCGGAAGAACACGAGATTGACGGCCTGCTGATCCGCAAGGCCGACCAGGGGCCGCGCGTCGGTGGCGTGCGGCGGTTCATTGCCGTCGGCGGCGAACGAAAGGCCAGGCTGACCGAAGGGCACCAACTGGCGAAGGACGGCGGCGCGCCAATCATCCGGTTCATGCGCGCGGTGTACGTGCGGTTCCTGCTGATGTGCATGCGCGTGCCGCTGCTGGTCTTCGGCATCGTCGCGGCCGCTGTTGTCGCGGGGGTGATGGCGCTGTTCAGTGGAACTGTCGGCTTCGAGCTGATGCCCCACGTAGACCGCGGCCGCTTCTACCTCCGGCTGGAGATGCCCGTTGGCACGCCGCTCGAGCGTACGCGTGACGCGCTGATGCAACTGGAGGATGTCGTCACGCAGTTCGCCGCCGAACATCCCGGCGAGATCATCACCTACGTCAGCACCGGCGGCCAGACCGACTCCCTGCAGTCCGACATCCGCGAGCGCAGCGAGAACGGTCCCGAGTTCGGCAAGATCCAGATCGAACTCGCCGACGTCGCCGTGCGCGAGCGAACGCAGTACGACATCCTCACGGACCTGCGTGCCCGTTTCCCCGAGATTGCCGGCGCGCGGATCATCGTCGAGGAAATCTACGAGGGGCCGCCAGCGGGCAAACCAATCGCCATCCGGCTGTTCGCCGACTCCTACGCGGAACTCGGGGCAGCATCGGCGGAACTCGTGCGCATCCTGCGTGGTCTGCGTGGCACGCGCGATGTCGAGTCCGACTACATCCCCACGCGCCCGCAACTCACCGTTCACGTGAACGAGGAGCGAGCCCGCGCGATGGGCACGCCAACCGCCAGCGCGGTAGCCACCACCAGTGCGGCCCTGTTCGGCATTGATGCCGGGGATATCGAGATCGGCGACGAGAACGTGGACATCCGCGTGTCCGCGCGGTCTGACCTCTGCGACTCGCCCGAGGAGTTGCGCGGGCTGCCGGTACGGATGGGCAACGGGCAGATCATCCCTCTCGGCGAACTGGCCGAGGTCAGCGTGGACACCGGCGTGCGCAAGCTCCAGCGCCGCGATGGTCGCAAGTGTGTGGCCGTGCGGTCCGACCTTCATCCGGACGCGCGACTTGTGGATGTGCTGCGCGATCTGCGCCGGGAGGTGAGCCGCAGCGACATCCTGCAGCGCATCGGCGCCCGCTTCGATGATCAACCAGCAGGCAGTGGCCGTGTCCGTATGCGGTTTGAAGGCGAAACGATGGAGCGCGACCGTACCTTCAACGAACTGGTGCTGGCGATGGGCCTCGGCCTGATTCTCGTCACCTTCGTACTGACGGCCTATCTCAACAGCATTATCCAGACCGGCATCTTGCTGATGGCCGTACCGCTCGGTTTCGTGGGCGTGCTGGTAGGCCTGATGGTCACCGGCAACACCTTCAACACGCTGTCGTTCATGGGCATGGTCGCGATGACCGGCATCGTCGTGAACGACGCCGTCGTTCTGCTGGACTACACGAACTACCGCCGACAACTCGAACCGTGGCGCAGCGTGCGCGAGATTGTGCTGATGGCAGCCCGCACGCGGCTGCGTCCCGTGCTCGTCACCACGGTTACCACGGTTGGCGGGCTGATGCCGCTGGCGTTCAACTGGTCGGGCGGTGGCCGCTTCTGGGAGCCCCTCGCGTGGGCGATCATTTTCGGCGTGTCGTTCGCCACCGTGCTCACGCTGGTGGTGATTCCCGTTGCGTACAACTTCCTGCTCAACCCCGAGGAAGGGGTGCGGCGGTTTGCCGGTCGGATATTCGGGCGGCGTCGGCAGGCCGATGGGGCCGCACCGGCGTTGATGGACGGCGAGCCCGATCCGTTTGCCACTGCCGGGGGCGGTTCGTCGGGCTCGGGAGGGTCTCCGCGATGACCGGCGACGCGCTCGACGACCTTGCCTACCGTCGGCTGGTGGACTGGTTGAATGCGCCGCCACGCGCCGTCGTGCAGCCATGGGATGACCAGCACCCGCACTGGTGCCAACCGCCGGGCGATCCGTCAGACGCCGTGACGAGCGAAAGCGCGGCGCGTCGGATGCTGGCGGAATGGCCGTTGCGCCAGCAGGTGCTGGCCGGGCTGACGGCCGTGGAGATGGTGGTGCCGGTGTGGGAGTACTGGGCGCGCAGTCCGGCCTGGCCAGCGCGAACGTCGGCCCACCCCGATATCCTGCGCGCCGGTGTTCGCGAGGTGCGAAGCTGGTTGCAGGAGCCCGATCGTTTCGGCTTTGGCACCCCGGATGACGGGCTGCCCGATCCGGCCGGCGCGGTCGAGATGGACCTCTGGGTGCCCGAACCGCCGCCCACGCAGGACGTAGCCGATACGCTGTATCAGGCGTACGAGGTGGCCTACTCGGAATCGTGGGTAGACCCGGCGACACCGCGCCTTCCGATGGACGATGTAGAGGCGGGAAGTGGCGCTGACGCGCTGGTCGCGGATCTCGTGATGCCGGCGATTCCCGGTCGGTACGATGCGCGAGCGGCCTACCGGGCGGCGTACGGGGCCTGGTCACTGGTGGATGTTCTGGCTCGCGCACTGGACCACGAACCGGGGCTGACCACCTTTCCGGCCGTGCAGGCCGCACTCGACGCCTTCCGTGATCACATGAGCCTGCCTCCACAAACCGTCTACTCCCGCTGGTGGAGCCGCGTCGTCAGTCGCCTGCCACTGGCGGATGCCGCGACCTGCGAGTTCGAGGTGCTGGACCTGCAGACACGGGTACCGGTCACGAGTTGACGCGCGGGAGGTGCCAAGGCACCCTCTCCCTCCCCGGGCGACCGGCGGGGAACTCCTCTGTCGGTCGCTCGTTCCGTTTCGCCCTTCGTCGCTGCCACGTCGCCACCATGACTCATCAGACGGTGCTGATCGTCGACCTCGGCTCGCAATACACGCAGTTGATTGCCCGCCGCGTGCGCGAAGCCAACGTCTACTGCGAGATCCTGCCGTACTCCCACGTCGACGGGATCCGCGCATTCATTGATGGCAGCGGAACCGCTGGCACACCGGTCGGGATGATCCTCAGTGGCGGGCCCGCGAGTGTCTACGCGAAGAACGCGCCGACGCTCCCAGACGACATCTTCGAATCGGACCTGCCCGTCCTCGGCATCTGCTACGGGATGCAACTCGGCGTGCAGGCCCTCGGCGGACGCGTGGGAGCGGGGCACGACGCCGGCGCCGGTGGCGAATACGGCCGCCAGGAACTGTCCGTGCGCGACGCCGACTCGAATGATCTGCCGGATCTGTTCGCCGGCTTCGATCGCGGCGAAAGCGGCAAGACGGTGGTCTGGATGTCGCACGGCGATCGCGTGGAGGACGCGGGCGACCACTTCGTTGCGTTGGCGGAGACTGCCGGCTGCCCGACCGCCGCCGTCCGCCACCGCACGCGCCGGTTCTACGGTCTGCAGTTCCACCCCGAGGTGCATCACACCGCGCGCGGCAAGGAGTTGATCCACAACTTCCTCTACCAGGTCTGTGGCGCAACCGGCGACTGGAAGGTCACGTCGTTCATCGAGTCCGCCATTGCGCAGATCCAGGAGCAGGTAGGCGGCCCGGACGCCGACGGCCGCATCCTGTGCGCGCTTTCGGGAGGTGTCGACTCCGCTGTCGTCGCGGCGCTGATCTCGCGCGCGGTCGGCAACCGGCTGAGTTGCATCCACGTGGACAACGGCCTGATGCGCCACGACGAAACGCGGTTGATTGACGAAGCGTTCCGCCAGGACTTTCCCGAGATCGACATGCACGTTGTCGATGCCTCGGAACGCTTCCTCGGCAAACTGGCCGGGGTCACCGATCCGGAGCAGAAGCGCATCGCCATCGGTCACGAGTTCATCGCCGTTTTCGAAGACGAGGCGAAGGGCATCGAGAACGTCAAGTGGCTCGCCCAGGGCACGCTCTACCCGGACGTGATTGAAAGCGTTCCGGCCCACGGCGGCCCGACTGCCACAATCAAACGGCACCACAACGTGGGTGGCCTGCCCGAGCGGATGAACTTCGAACTGGTGGAGCCGCTGCGCTTCCTGTTCAAGGACGAGGTTCGCGAGGTGGGAACCGAACTCGGACTGCCCGACGCGGTGCTCTGGCGCCACCCGTTCCCCGGCCCCGGACTCGGCGTGCGCATCCTCGGCGAAGTCACCCGTGACCGCTGCGACACGCTGCGCCAGGCCGACCGCATCATGCAGGAGGAAATCCGCAGTGCCGACCTGTACCGCGCCATCTGGCAGGCGTTCGTGGTGCTGCTTCCCGTCAAGAGCGTCGGCGTGATGGGTGACGAACGCACCTATGCCAACACGGTGGCGGTGCGCGCGGTAGACAGCGTGGACGGCATGACGGCCGACTGGTCACGCATCCCGTACGACGTACTGGGACGCATCAGCACCCGCATCATCAACGAGGTCAA
>WURV02224969.1:0-10259 GCA_011762755.2 Epimenia babai | reverse complement strand
TATATATGTGTGTGTGTGTGTGTGTGTGTGTGTGTGCGCGCGCGCGCGTGCATTATCCCAATCTTATTTCTTTATTTTGTTTCATATTTTTTTCATTCTCATAGCGAGCCATTCATTCAGATATTTTGTCTACCTTGATTTACCTGAGTCCTTTTAACAAAATTCCGTATGATTCAGTATGCTGTTATCTAATATTTGCAATCTTTTATGAGAAATTTTCAGTACGATCTTCATACTACTTTGATTCTCTTCATCCTTTCATTGACATATTGTAAAATGCTCTATCATACTGTTTAACCTAAAATTTGTATTTTCCTCCTCATCCAACTTAAACATTTCTGTAAGCAGGGTGTACCCCTGATAAGTTTACACTAATTTATATTCTGTTGGAAAAAAATTAAATATATAAAAAGTGAATCTAAAATATCACAAGTTTTATGTATAATTTTTGTTATTGAAGGTATTGCCTTCACGAGTTGTTTCATTGACTGCATGAATCATAACTGTTGTTGCTGTTACAGATTGAAGTGACTCAGGATGGCCGTAGATTTCTAACGATTGGGACTTTCTCTGGCAAAAATAAACCATCCCCCGTTCGGTCCGTGACCGGGGAAATCTTAGTACGCTTCAAATCTGACTTCTCCGTCAACTTCAAAGGCTGGCAGGCTTCATTTTCAGTTGGTCAGTTCATGAACACAATAGATGAATTGATTACATTTACATACACTGGATGTTTTATACCATGATAACAAATTAATACCTATGCCAAGATGCAAATTACAAAAAAAAACAGATATTAAGGACCTTACCTACTCATGGTGGCAATGTGTGTTTTTCTTGTATTGTCGTTGGGCAGATTATTGACCTAATTTTACTTATGTTGTATTATAATGTTTTATTTTATTATTTTATTAATGTTTTATAAAGAAATGTCTCGGTAATAAATGTAATCACCGTACCAGAGAATTGTAGCACATCGAAATATTGCTTTGTTGCTGTTATTTTTATTACTGTGTTCAGTATTTGGATTTAGTAGAACCGCGTGTCTTTATTATATGATCATTAACTGGGCATTTATTGTGTACAGATTGTACACTAAAGGAGCCCGATCTGCCACTAAAGATACAGAAACCATACAACAAGTACTACAATTCCCAAATCACGTATTCCTGCCCTCAGGGCTACCGTCTTGTTGGTGACGCGATGCGTGTTTGTGGAAAAAATGGTGCCTGGGTGACAGATGAACCCTTTTGTAAAAGTAAGATATTTTTGTCTATAACATTTAGCTCCTTGAGCTAATGGTTTTACATGGTAATAAATAGCTTCCGTATTTATTTTTGGAAATTTCAGGTGGGCTTAAAAACGTTCCCAAAGCAAACTGAACTTTGATAGATCAAACGAATGAGAAATCATGCATTGTGTATTTTATGCATTAAATATAATTACACTTTGATAAGCACTGATAGAAGTTTTACCCATGTCACCATGCGCCTACTTAGCGAGAAATGTCAATAAAGTTATCTCGTATTGCTGAGTTGGCTTGCGTCATTTACAAGTGGGGTATTTACTTTATCTCGGATATCTGATTTATTTTTATGTAATAGCATCAGTAATCGTGATATTTGTTTTAAATAACTGAGATAAAATGGTAAAATGGGTGACGTCGCTGACTTTCACAATGTGGTTCTGAGTCAACTCACGAAACTTCCTTTATCTCAACCACCCCCCCCCCCCCCCACCCCACCCCCACCCCCTCCTCCACCTCCTGCATTTTTGAAATCGTGACATAGGCCAACCAAACTAAATAACTATGTTTCTCAGCATTATATGTACGCATGTATATAAAGGTAAAGTACAACCTTTATAGCCCGCAAGTATCAGCCAATAAAGGCAATCAGGGATAAATGACTTACTCAAGATAATCACAGAAAAGTGACTGGCTGAAGATCATTGCAGAAAAGTCAACTGGTGGTTTCGAACACGCAACTTTTCTATTACGAGTCTGGTGTTCCTATCACTTGTCTAACTGCTTCCCCTAAGCATATATATATATATATATATATACACATATGCATATATAGCTTTCCATTATTAGCTTACTTGAGCTTATGCTCGGCGAGCCTTTCTGATTGGATTTTGTCCATCATCCGTCCATCCGTCTAATGTTAACATTTTCTTAAAAAATCTTCTCAAGATCCGCTTATCGCAGCAGTCTGCCATTTTGCAGATGTTGTCCTATGGTTGGTTTTCTCCAGATCTGTTCATAGTATCCTTATTGCAGCTATGGGAATCTTCTCAAAAACCACTTTCAGCATAGGTCTGCTATTTGGCAAATATTGTCCTTGGGTTGGTCTCCTCTACATTTGTTCATGGTATCGTCATCGCAGCCAGAAGTTATGCTGATGTTCGCATTTTTTCTTAAGAAATCTTCTCATAAAACCACTTAATGCAGAGGTCTGGATATGGCAAATATTGTCCTTGAGTTGGTCTCCTCTAGATTTGTTCATGGTATCGTCATTGTAGCTAGGGGAGGTAACTTCTGCAAATGTTCGTATTTTTTCTTGAAAAAAATTTCTCAAGAACTGCTTATCGCTGAAGTCTGCTACTTCGCAAATATTGTCCTGAGGGTGGTCTATTTTAGATTTGTTCATGGTATCGTCATCGCAGTAAAGGGATGTAACTTGTGTCGATGTTTGTATTTTCTACAAACATTTAGAAATCTTTTTCTCGAAGACCCTTCATTGCGGGGTCTGTTTATCCACAAATCTGTACTTTCTCATTTTGATATTTTAATTTGTATTTTCAGGTCTCCTTGGCCTCTTGTTTTTGATGTCAGGCAGTCGCCTTGTTAACTTCTTCTAATATTAAGATGGCCTCCTTGGCCTCTTATTATGTTTTTTCTTTTTTTCAGGTGAAGTCTTGAGGCCTCTTTGGCTTCTTGTATACAATATACAATGTAATAACGCATAATGATACAAGTATGGAAGTAAAGGTACATGGTTATAGTCAGTAATCATACAGTGAGTAGTATCTACAAGGTGTTTTTATGAGTTATCATGTCATACGCAGACTTAGACTGTGGGCGACCACCCATAGTTCGTCATGCCACAATCACATCACTCACTGACACGGTGTATGGCGCCATGTGCATGTATGTGTGTGATGCGGGCTATACACCATCCTCCCCCTGGAACATCACATGTGAGAAAACAGGATGGTCAAACCCACCCACATGCAAAGGTCACCTCTTGTCTATGTCCCATGTTTCTCAAATGTATGTGTGTATGTATAAATTTTCATTCACTCATTCGGGCCATTATCAGGCCCTTTCAATGGTAGCATAGAAGATGGTTATTGTGGTCTCACTGAATGTGGTTAGGTTTATTTTACGGGGAGCTACCGTAGTAACTGCCATCTGGGAAGATAATTGGCCTTTATTTCTTGCAAGAGATTGCCTACGCAAGTGACACTGTGTGAGTATGTGATAGACTATTATTACTGTATATACAATGAGATGTTGAGATAGCAGCCAGAGTTAATACCATGAGAAACACGGTAACGGTATTGCTTATTCGCACACCACGCAGGATTTAGGGCACTTGTTAAGAACAATGGCTGGACTGGCTAAAATTGGGAGTCCTAAAGTCCTCTACCATGCTAGCTCAATAATCTCACCAAGCTGCTTGCCTATCGTGCTTCTGATATATTTTTATCAGCAATATTATAGTCTAAAAGTCTGTTTATGCCTTACGAAGATTGTTTCATCTGTTTATTGATGTGTTGAGATAACTTTAATAACGTTTAAAATTAAGGTATCTCTCTTTTATGTCACCACTGATACCTTTCTCAAATTTTCGGTTTGTTTTCTGAGAATCAAAATTTATATATGTTGGTTACAGATCAATTTTTATGATACTATCGAATGAGCAGCAGAGCAGTAGAAATACCTAAATATTTCAGTTTTCAGCAATTTGATTCAGTTTCCTGTTTTAGATAGAGAATGTTGTAATAATCTTACTGTTACATGTTACAATTGTATATTTTTCAGAGGTCCTGTGTAGCCGACCCACATTGCCTTTAAATATATCAATTTCTAACACCAAGGCCTTTTTTGCTATTGGTGATTTTATCAAATTTTTATGCACTGCTACTGGCTATGATCTGGTTGGTACACGTTCTACAAAGTGCCTAGCAAATGGCGCGTGGTCACCGTACGCAACTTCCTGTGAAAGTACGTTTAATAAATATAGACACGGAAATAAAAAAGTAAATTATAGGAGATAATGGGAGAGAATTTCACACAAAAACCTAAATTTTGCTGGGTCCGAACCCATGACCTGAAGATAAAATGGTTGGGTGCTCTACCAAATCGATTATAAAAATAGTCATTCCTTTCTCCTTCTCATTGGTTTTTTTCTCTATTTTTCTGTGCGTTTCTTGCCTTTTATCATTATAACCAGTATTCCTACTCCTTAATGACATCACGTTATGGGAGATAAAAATGATAATTTGAGATGCGACCTATTCTGATTATCTACATAAATTACTTGCCATTGAGACAGTCCTTCGGCTATTCATTGTCGTTGAATGAGTCCTGGTTGATAGCTAAGCGTGTATATAAGTGAAAGTTTGTGTATAAATTGTCGGTAAGTGTAACACAATCTTAATTTTTTTATTTATACACTGTCTCCAATAATAATTTTCACAAAAATGTATTTGTTGTGTGTATGGGAAGTAACCAATGATTTTTGAGTGGCCAATCACGAAGCCACTGTCAGTAATATTAATTAATAACAAAATCGTTAACCATCACTAGATAGATATTCTGTCTGGTGTGTAACTGGCAGGGAGGAAATGTGAGGTTTTCGAGTCATTAGAACATGCAGAGATCATTGACCTACAACCGGTCAGGTACGGCTCCACGCTCACCATCCACTGTGACCCAGGATACGCAGATAGTTCTGGTCAACGGTCCTTTCTCCTGAAGTGTCTCAGTTCTAGACAGTTTGACCAAGCAATACCTCAATGTCGCGGTACGATTGAACTGCATCTAATAAATTCTTCACTCCAACTGTTCAAGTTCTTACGATGTATAGCAATATTATATGAAAAATTATGTGAAAGTACATTTATTTGTCAGACGAAAAGATAGTAGTATATGTTTATTATTGTAGAGGGTGGTCCAATGAATCTTGACCCTCTATATGTTATTGCTGCTTGATCAAAAAATATGGCATAGGTATGTGTTCATGATTATAATATGAGTACATCAAAGGTTTTGTAAATACCTTTTATGTTGTTTTCTAATTAGAATTGATGGTTCTGAAATTTATGAAAAATGTTTTTTTGTTATCGATCAAGCAGGAATAACATGTAGGGGTCAAGATTTATTGGACCACGCTGTAAATAACAGTTGACTGCAGCTAAATGTCAAGGTCAGTCAGTCAGTCTTCACTTCCTTCCATACTCCCTGAAGAGCCCCCTGCAAATGCTAAGGGGTCACTTCACCCGTGTAAATTTACCCTTTTCATTGGACCACCCTGTATATAACAGTTCAAGCTAGACAATGAGTAGTTAGAGAAGAACGGTTATAAAATCATCTCTGTCTCATTACACTGTTTATTTTCTCTATTTTCGTACTCTTCATAATATTACAAACATTTGGAATTATATATATATATTTATTAGAGTGCAAAAAATTATAATGCAGCTTATGTCAGTTATCAAAGTAATTTAATGCAGTGTACAATATACAACACATAGTTTAATCGAGTTAACAACTCAGTATAAAATAATGAGTGACTTATCAATTTCTCTAGTATATTTATACATTATCTATGATTTTCTTTCGAATTAACCGCTGCTGTTATCACCACCTGCCACACTACAGATTTCTGATGACCCTTTAGGTTCATAACATCCCATAAAATAGCTTGTTCTTGGTAGGCATCAATTAATTATTCGGTTTCGACGTCAACCGGCTTACGAGCCGCCATTTTGTGGTAGTATTTTTAATGTACGGACAAATGTGATCACCTGATAGTCACGTATTGGATGCTTGAACACCATTGGCTAAACATGCACAAGAAATTGCAAGAATAGAGCACTGCTCTAATGCCATATTTCTTGCAACTATTGACGATTTCCTGCAAATATTGACTAGCGCAAGAAATTGCAGTAAGAAATATCGCAGTGTAAATGCCCTATTGGTTTGGGTTTGTTTATAGTAGCGGCCACCAACCTATTTTGAATGATAATTATTATATATTTCTGAACGGCATGGCTGTTTTTTACAAAAAAAGCAGGAAAACACGCTATTTTCAGTTTTGTTATCTGAGTCAGTATGAACTAGGAGTGTAGGGCGAAATTTGTGAATTAAAAAAATCTTCGGCGGCGATGAAAAACCGACAATTAATTTTATGCGGCCTCAACAGTGTCATAGACTGTTTGGTGGTAGCTATAATGGTTATCCAAATGTGAAGCAATGGTGAACCAATGGCAAGCTGTTAACCTAATGCAGATATAGATGAGTGCCAGACACGGAAGGCAGCATGCGATATCCACACATGCGTCAACACACCAGGATCATTCTCCTGCATCTGTCAACCTGGCTACGAACTGTTGACTGCAACCAAGTGTCAAGGTCAGTCAGTCAGTCTTCACTTCCTTCCATACAGCCTGAAGTGCCCCTTGCAAATGCTAAGGGGTCACTCTACTCG
The DNA here is from genome assembly GCA_011762755.2 of Epimenia babai. Taxonomy (NCBI): domain Eukaryota; kingdom Metazoa; phylum Mollusca; class Solenogastres; order Cavibelonia; family Epimeniidae; genus Epimenia; species Epimenia babai. The sequence continues at coordinate 3,540 of WURV02224969.1, read as the reverse complement.
TGTAAATTTACCCTTCCATTTATTTATGCAGAGAACAAAAACTTTTTAATCTGAATGCTTAAACTAGTGACTGTTTTAACCCAAATATCTAGTTGTAACAGAACCCCTCCTCCCCTATACTGTATCCAATAAAATCATTAGTGACCATCAATGAAATATTCTAACAGCATGACATAATCAATAGAGAATGGTTGAAGATTCGAAAAGGTGAAAAAAGTTGAGTAAAACATTTATAGAAGGCAAGTATCAGCCAATAAAGGCTCTCAGATGCCCTTTATGATAAATGTTAATAGCAGATATTCAGCGCAGATACCTTTGACTGACACATATCACCCATCAAATGACATCAAGCATCTACCTATTTCGGGTATGGCTTTACTCCAGCAATCGAGGATAAATGGCTTGCTGAAGGTCATCGCAGAAAAGTCGACAGGTGGGCAGTCTTGAACCCATGACTTTTCGGTTCTGAGTCCAGTTCTGAAATGAGAAGTTGACATGTAATTATTGCAGACATCGATGAATGCTCCACTGATGTACATGAGTGTGATGGTACATGCAACAACACGCTCGGTAACTATACCTGCAGCTGTGACACGGGATATCTCGTGTATGATGGAGCCACTCAGATCATTAATGGTCGCAAACTCATACCTGAAAGAACCTGTCTGGGTAATCATTACCATAGAAACAAAAGAATCGACTGATATCCCAATTGTTTACGGATTTTTGTGTATGTTACTTCCCTGTCCCATGGTGTATATAGTATTTAGGGGCAGTTAGCATAGTTAGAATCCAGAGGACCCTGGTTAAATTTCAGCTCTTACATATACACTACCTGTGGCATTTTTTCAGGCAGAAAGCGCCTTTAACCCCTGTTCCCATGGGAGTCTGGGTAGTCCTTGCAGTGTGATTCTGTTTTCCTATTGACGGTGCTGTGTTTTATATGCTCTTTATATGGTTTCTATGCCACTTACCTCCCCTCTATGTCCCCAACCCATTGTAAATTACCATTGACTATCATAGACTTAGCGGAGTGTGCGACATATGTAGCTCAACGTTTGGAACCAGTGGTGTAGATGGAAAAAGGTCAACTGTCCGCCCAGACTCGATAGGTTATCCCTCACCTCTTAAAAAGTGAGTGAGGCCAATAAATTCATCGTGTTAATCACATTCATAGGCTAGCATTACAAAGGGCCATCACTCCACGCAATGGTTCAAGTTACCATCCTATTTACAAGTACCTTACTAACTAATCCTCTCTGCCATCTCATCACTCATTGTAAATCATCATCAACTATCACAAACTTAGCCGTGTACGACATATATAGGCTGTCTACAGGTGATTAGAACCAGTGACATGAATAAACTAAAGTCCAAAAAGTCAACTGTGTGCATAGACTCTGGTCTAATAATTCTCTGGTCTAATAATTCTATGAACTGTAATTCTGGTCTAATAATTCTATGAATTCTGGTCTAATAAATTCTGGCCTAATAATCTTAGAGACTGGTATAATAATGAAAAGATATAAGAAGCAGGTCAATGTTTTATTGTATAGAGCCTCTCTGATGTTTGATCTGATGTTTGAGTGATTGAATCCAAAGTCCACGGTGTATACATGCACTTAATGTTTCAGCCACATCTTAATAGCATAATCCACATCAACACTGTCTTACCTTCAGCAAAGATAGATCACTAATCCTACTCACTAACAGACATTATTCACGATACATTTGTCAGTTTAATATAAAAAGTGCCAAAATCCACCAAAACCTTGATGAAACTGTTCAAACTAACTCTCCTCTTTCTCCAATACTGACCCCAGAAACTTCTGCATTTTTAACGATCTCTCTCTCCCCCCGTGACTGCTGACAGTCACATAAGAACATCATTATTCCCATCCTTATCACCCTCACCAACCTCTCTTTCTCTCCCTGACATTTTCCAGGTTCTATAAAAACTGCTCTAATTAACCCACTCAGAAAGAAACTTGATCACAATCCCAACATCCTCAGCTGTTATTGGCTTTTCTCTGAACCTCTCTTCAAAAATTCTCGTAGGCGCTGTCTGCCTTCTGACTCTCTCCCTTGACATCAAAACATCCCCCACTCTCAACGTCTTTAAATTGATACTCAAAACTCTTCTCTTAAGTCATGCTTATGCATAACTACACACACATATCCCTGATACCCATTTCTTTTCTTGCCTATGTTTTCTTAATATGTCATGCATTTTGCAATGTGCAAACTGACTCACTATACACTTGTCCACTTACTGTAGTGCACAACTCAGTGTTCACACTTTGCCTACTCACTGTATGTGGTGTACCCACTCGCTATACAAAATGTGCCCATGAACTGTACACGACGTGTCCAGTAACTGTGTATGTGTTTCATATGTTCACAGCACCAGTGTGCCCACCCTTAACAATAAGAAACTGTGCAGTCAGCAACAGCCTCGAGCCACTGACTAACGGCAGCTACCTGGCGAGAACTGAGGTGATAGTAGCTTGTAAACGAGGATTTATCAACACCGGTGATGAGCTCATCACTTGTGGCCGTGGCAACTGGACTCCTGATATACCTTCATGCATAGGTATACTGGTTCTATTACTGAGTATTCGGTAGTACATAGCTATTATATTTACTAATCTATAGTAATCTATAGTGTAGTGTATAGTAAATATAGTATAGTCGTAATCTTTATGAAAATTTAAAATATGAACATGCTGTTCACCACTAGTTCTAGACTAAAACACAATTGGTGTACACAATTCTATATACCACTATAATAACTCCATTTTATGCCATTTTATAATTCTGAGGTCATTGGAGCTTCTTGTCTCTGATCTGACCTTAACTACTCATGATTTTGAGTGTTTCAGTGTTTCAGATGCTGTCCCAATGGTCCCTATGGCCCCCACCTTTTCCTCTTATTCTAAATAATCATTTACTATCACAGATGTAACGGAGTGCATGAAAATATAAAAACAATGCAACCAGTGATCTGTATAACCGAAGGTCACCTGTGTGTCCAGACATACAAGTGGTTTTTACTATGGTGTTTTTCACACCATAATAGTAAATCAGGAGATAAAAATGTGAATTAGGTTGTACGTTGCAGGACAGTACAGTGTCGATACAGGATTATGGTGGTATTCAAGTGAAGGTTTATTACTACTGTTGATATATATATATTTCTTTATTCCGGACGAATGAAAAATTACCAATCTCCATAGTATAATAATTAAGACCTAACGTAATGACTGACCCAATTTACTTATCACTGTGTGTTTTAGTAAAACTTTATGTATGCATACTCACGTAACCCTCACAATATAGTTGGTAGATTATGGCCTCATTGACCTTCACAATATAGTTGGTAGATTATAGCCTCATTGACCCTCACAATAAAGTTAGTAGCTTATGGCCTCATTGACCCTCACAATATAGTTGGTAGATTATGGCCTCATTGACCCTCACAATATAGTTGGTAGATTATGGCCTCATTGACCCTCACAATAAAGTTAGTAGCTTATAGCC
>WURV02224958.1:0-10259 GCA_011762755.2 Epimenia babai | reverse complement strand
GATTAATTTGAGTATGATGTTAGTTTATCTCGACACACTGTGGGTAGTTGAACTAGTGTCTGGATGGGAGCAATAGAAGCGGAGATGAACACTGCCCAAGAAGATATTCACGGCTGGGGTTAAATATTACATTTTTTTGTACATCCATTAATAAATCGTCAAAAAATCATGAAAACCTGCTGATATATCAATCTCGTTTGCCGCATTTTTTGAGTAAGCAAATTTTTGAATGAGAACTGTATCATACGGATCACACTCGGTGTAATCTAAAATTAATTTCATAGGCGACAGACCGTGAAATGTAGACCCCTGAGTCATTATAACCAACATTATACCTGTCACAAGTGTCGCCAAGTTTAAGAAAAAATTATCTTAAACCATTCATGCTTTGACAGTATGTAAAATATGTCTAGGTGGCAAATGCTGATGTGTGTAGGCCTATTATGATACGGATGTCTAGATTTTGTGACCCCCTGCAGCAATCATTGACATGTAATTTGAACCATTTTTAGTTTAGTCACCTTCGTTAAAGTTCCCTGCACAACGCAGTCCAAAAGAGGCATTAGTGGCTGAAAGTATGAGAATAATACATAATGTATAATTTTGTCTTCGAATTTTTAAAGTTTTTTCTGTTCGTTGAGTGAATTAACTTAATGGTAACTTAGTTGAATGATCACCAGACTTGTCATTTAGAAGTCGTTAGTTCAGGCCACCCAGGGGGAGTGAGGCAGTTAGTATAGTGGGTACGTAACGTTGGACTGAATTCATAAGACTATGGAAAGATAGCTATTGTGATATATGTTCATAAAGACTTTGATTAACATTGCTCTGTCTAACACTTCACATCAGCGGTTCTTAAAGCTAGAAGCTAGGGGCCTAGGTGAGGAGCATAAGAAAGGGGCGTGTGTGGGGAGCGGGGGTGGTTTTGCCACTCTATCATTTGGAGGTACTGGGGTCTCCCGCATACTTTTTATTTCAGATGATCTCAAATACAATCTGGGGAATAGTTATGGCTAGATAACTGCATGACGGCTTGAATAATTACCCAGTTAATCGATATGTACTCGAAAAATTTCAATTTCAAGAAACTGAAATGTCATCACTCGATATTGGTTCAGCTATTATGATTATGCTTATAACTTCGCACCGGTTGGCTCTTCAACGTTAAATGCTTTAGGCCTACTACCACTATCCTGTGCGTTACAAAATTTATTAGATTTCAGTAAAATTTCATTTAATTTTGTAAAAAAAAATCACAATACAATCAAAATCACAATATAACCACAACTTTCGTTCAGAATGAATTGACATTTGACAGGTATTCCAACAAAATTGTAAGTTACTATTCATTTGTTTTAGTGACCAAAACAATGGCAAATCAGGCTGCACAATATCGGCAGCTGTAAAATTGTATATTGCTATTAAAATACCACTGTGAATTTCGGCAATTTTGATGTCTATAAAAATGAAAAAAGAAAGAGTCAATTTGACTTCATGGTAGAAATCACGGGTGTACCAATTTATTCTGCTACATTCAATATTCTACTTGGTTTAGTCTTGCGGCCATCAGTGTTAACCATGAGCACTCTGTTGTTACATAATTGTATAGCTATTGTAATGTGATGTACAGATGTCAGTGTGGTATGGGTTAAAAATACTCTACCATTGTTAGTTGGCAGAAGATGAAACAGTACATGATTTTACCCGTATTTATAGCCCCAAAAATCATTAGCAGAAACAGGAATTTTTATGAGTCAAAATCTGTGCTTAATGGCATTGGATGAAACAGGGTTGGATGCAAAAGGAAGTCCCCATTTTGAGAACCGCTGCTTTAAATGGTTCGTTGCCTGTTTCCAAAACAACAGGCACGTTTCACACTTATTGGAGATGAGAAACCATCCATTTTATAGGTCAGTGCGAGGTAGCGGAAAAGATGCGATGTATGTAGAGACTGGCTTTGAAAGACTATCACACATAAAAGGGATCCAACGGTTCGCTATAAGGAATAAAAACAAGAGGTGCCAGAAAGAGAGAGATCTGATGTTTTACACATAACTGATCTTACGGTGAAGTGGACTGGGTACTTACCAATGTATTTAATACGTGCACTAGTACTTTTGAAGTGCAGAAAAAGTGCAGAAGTGTTGTATATTGTGAAACCTTTGGCCTAAAAGGCTTATTTTACCGAACATGATATGTGTACGAGTGGACTAATTAACCAATAATAACAGATGGCTGTGGCTTAAGTATCACTTTTTTGCTCCACAGTTGTTGATCCATTATCTCAGACATAATGCACATGGACTGTTGTCAGCTACAGTTTCTCTAAATCAATAAAAGCCACTTTCCTCTAAAGTGCCTGTTGGTGTTGATGGCATTTCGCATGTATAGCTAGTTAATTATAGAGTCTGATAGAGAAAAGTCGCCACTGGTACAACCGTACCGATGACTGACACACATCTATACGGGATATTTGGTCCCGTTTCCATTCATGAGCAGAATGTTTTGTGTATGTATTGTCAGGGTATGGAAGCAGCCAACATTATATATAAGATACAACTTAACATAAGGACACTGCTAACAACAGCGAAGAAAAAATATCACAATGATGAAACCCATGATCTAATACCACAGAGCTTTGTACTAATAAACAACGCTCCGTAATACTGGAACTTCAGAGATACAGGAAATGCTGACGTACTCTATATGATGTCTCAAAGTCAATCTTTATTGCGGTACAAAAAACATGAACCATACTGTCGGTTGTATCGGCTACATCACAAAATCACACTGAAACGAGCAAAATCGTAAAATCCGACATTATTCGTGTTGAATGGATGAGTGGAACAGCAGCCGGGTAAACAAAAGTAGAAAAAAAGTTAAGATGAGGTAACTGCTCGTACATTTTCTAATCCAAAAGCATTTAGCTGCCATAAATAGAGGTGATCAAAATATTGAACAAATATGACATTTGCTCATGTCACGTCTTATCGATAAAGCGTCTTGTTTCCAACAAGCACCGGCCAAGTAAACTTGTATGTATGTACATCGGCCAGGAATATAAACATCTGTACAAAAAAACAATATTACCACCAGCATCTGGACATGGTGTTTTTCTGGTTGAGTGATATGTTCATAAAATGTATGGATAACCTTTGGCAGAGGCCCCAGTGCAAAAATGTTTATTGTTTGGACATTGATGGAGCTATTGTAATTTATGTATGTATGGTAACATTAATTGTTTCTTCGTAATGTTGCATGACAGCTTCGTGTGAGTATTGTCACACTTACTTGGTGTAAAATGAATGATGGGAGTAAAAACTATGGTAAATATTGAAATAAGCAAAAAATATACTTATAAATACTCTCAGGAACAGGGCAAGTTTAAACCTATATAAGCCACTATGACTTTTGTATGAAGGAGATTGCCTATATACGACCATTGGAGACTTCAAGATAGAGTTGGAGGTTACATTATGTTCAACAGGTAGAGATTTTATGCTAACGCGTTTTTGAGTATGTCATACGTATGAGATTCTCTGAGTGTTGCTCACAGTGTTACACCAGTCCTTGTTCAGTTTAACCCATGTCCCGTACGCAGTCCCCGAAAATATACTTACTAGTACCGTGCATGTTAAATAAAACAATGTAGCAGAAGAGTTGAGGGTTAAATCCAATCCTGTGGAGTCACAATATTATTATGCAGAAATTTCCCTATCTCAAATTTAAATATGATAGGTATAGTGTATAATTATTTCAAATAAGACCTAGATATGTGACCTCTCAATATTAATGAGAAGTTCGTTACATATTTAACATCCGAGAGTAACGTTCATTAGTGATGTAAATTTAACGTCAGGAGATATGATAAGTATAGTGCATAATTATTTTAAATAAGACCTAGCTATGTGACCTCTCAATATTAATGAGAAGTTTGTTACATATTTAACATCCGAAAGTAATGTTCATTAGTGATTTTTATCGCATGTATTTATGCAGTAATATCACATGTTACAATAGAACAGGTAATTTATGGTATATAAATTAGCGATCAGATCGTTATCTCCACAATGATAGGCAGTTAGGAGAAGTTAATTAAAGGTAATGAGAGACATACGGTTTGTGGCTCTTGTATGTCCATAAATGGATCTGTCAGACAGTTTTTTTTTCTGTGATAGGAAGGCATTCGTCTTATGTCCTTAGTATTTTATCTCGAATATGCATTATTACTGACAGTTGGGTAGGAGAGTGTTGAAAAAAGTTGAGTATACGGTGAAAGAAAAGCGTCAAATATAAGCAAATCATAAGTGATACGTGAATCGGGTGGGGCTTTGGTGCAAATGGGGATATGACAGATAGGTGAAGCACTTAAGTGGCGAAAAAAACATTAGACAAATAAAGTGCTCATTTAATGGGCAATAATAAGAGTGAGGTATAGAAATATAGTATGCATGTTTGTGGGTGCTGGGTGTAAAGCTACTTACAATGGAAATTAGGATGGGTGACTGCTACTGATGTGTGGGTATAGCTGCAAGTTGTGTTGATGCAATGAGTTAAGTCTCAAAAAGGACATAATTATGTGGTGATGTACTCTTTAATGAGATTCTTTAATGATTTAGTGATACAGGAATGAAATTGCATAGGAACATATCAACAAAATATGATAGTCCCCTATTGAAAGGCTGATGAATGACGATGCGGTAATACCTTTGCTATATTTTACTATTACTAAAACATTGTAACAAATTATGTATATGTATATGATATATATATATCTATATATATATATGTATGTATGATGTATGTGCATTATATGTATATGTAGGATGTGTGTACTCATGTATGTGTTTGTATGTAACGATAGGCCAATTCTCTGCAAAGGATTAGATTTGGCCCTTTATAAGACTGGCCTAGGGTGTGTTCTGTTTTTGAACATTATTTGTAAAGGGTGCATAAGCTATCAATTATATTGATGGGGAGTTTCTTTGAGTCTTCCCGTTTTGTTTAGTGTTTAGGAATTTGACCAATGAGGTTATTGGTATATTATGGAGCCCATTGTAATTTTTTAGACCGGAGCAGGAATGGTGGAATATCTTGCTCGTTGGTACAGTGGACATGAACCAATATGGTGGAGGGGCGTTTCTTCTTCCAAGATGCATTTTGGGCAAATTGGTGTAGTTGATATCTTCATAATGTTTAGGTCTCGGTTTAGGTTACAATGACCTGTTAGGATGGCTGTGACCCCTTTGATGTCATTTCGTGTTAATTTTAGTAAGTCTCTCGTTCTTTGTAGCATGGCGAAGGCATAGCCAGCTGTGCCTGCCGGCAGTCAGATCGTGTCATCCATTCTTTTTTAAGTACGTATTGTGTTTAAGAGTTGTCTGATGTTGGTTTTTAAAGCACTTTGGGCTATAGGTAGAATTACTTCTGGACCTATTGCCGTGCTGTAGCTTGCCTTTTTGGCTAGGGTATCTGCTCCCTCATTGCCGAGTATATTTGAGTGACTGGGAACCCATCTTTAAGTTACGCAATTATTGCTCGAGATCCTATCAATGGCCAATCGGAATTCTAGCACTAATTTCGATCATATTTTGTATTGCGACAAAGCTTTTACGCTTGCTTGGCTATCAGTATTGATGACAATATTATAATTGTGTAGATTTAGTTTGTGTATGTAATTAACACAGCTGAAAATACCAAGGATTTCAACTTGGAAACTGTGGTATAATTCCCAAGTGCAGTGTACCAAGACTTATTGCCATAGAGTTTCGAGTTAAACACAATGCCAGACCCAGTGGTACCCGTGTTTAATTTTGGAGCTATCGGTCCAACAATTTATGGAATGCTGGTCCATGACATTGTAGTCTGTGTTATTTGTGTTGTCAATACTTTTTAGAATTTTTGTTCGCAAATTCCATTTGTGTAGGAAGTTTATCATGAGGTGCTCATATAAATTTATTACCTGTATACTGTTAGGTGTTAATTTTATATAATTTAGGTAATTACATTATAGTCTTCGAGCATTCAGCCATTGTTTCATGTAAAGTGTGTTTGAAAGCTTTGCTAATAAGTACACCTTAAACAAATCGTTTTCATTTCATTTCATTCATTTCATATGGGAGTTTTTCAATTTCTTTTTCATATAGATATCTGTGTGAGACTTTGTTTGTTATCATGCGTACTGGATTAATCCATCTGTAAGAGTCTTGTGTATCCCATCATACCTAATCGTAGGAGGTTCAGTAAAATGTTAAGTGCGGCAATACATAACTGCATGTATGTATTTACACCTGTAAACGTCAACTGTTTCAGTATGCAAAACCAATTGATGTGATGTATTTTTCGAAATAAAATTGAAATTGAAATATAAATTATCACACAGAGAGAGCATGCAGTGATTTTGGTTAGCTGTTAAATGAGTGATTCTATAACAATTAAGATCATCAATAAAAGTAGGAAAGCCAAATAATGCCATTATCAGTTTCGAGGGGGTGCTAAATACGTATGTGTGAATCATCACTGGTGTATTAAAACAAAAAAACATAAATAACACCACATGCAAGAAAAAAATCATTGACTTTTCATGCGAGATAATGTAGTGAACCAAAATTATGCAGTAATTCGTATGACTAAATATCTGTTACTGGAGAATAACAATGTCCTCGAGTGTAAGCACTTGTTACATAGTGGAATTAATGTGAAATAAATGCATAGAAGATTTAACGTATGTCTGCAAAATCCTATTAGGTTTGATTGATGCATTTTGCGCGTCGTTTTGACAGAAGCGTGTGTATTCCACGTTAATGTTGGAATAATCTGCAAATGTCTATAATTACCGTACATTCCACAACCCCCCCCCCTCCCGGGACGACATGAGCGTATTGTTCTATTAAGAGGACCTATAGATACAGGGATAGTTTAAATGAGGTTATTGTTATATTAATGATGGTGAATGAAAATTAAAAGTGATAAGTACTGTATTGTAAACCATTTGAATGATAATCGTCTCAGTAGAGCGAGTGATAATACTGTTTGTTATGTCTATATCCGATGTTAAGGCAGACTACATGTCTGAAGAAATAGTTACAAGTGATTTTCCATTCTGGCAGTTCTGGATTGGATTATGGGAATTGCAACTATAATGAAATAATAAACAGTTATCCGCGCTACTTTGTTAAGGTTAGGTACTAATGTCACTAACGCTTGCAATCATTTGTAAATTATTATATATAGAAATATCATGCGAACCCACTTCCACAAATTTTTCCTTACATTCCAAGAGGCTTAATTGGACGGATTGCGAAGGCATTGATAGAGTGAAACACATACTGAAAAAGCAGAAGGCACGCAGGAACAGATTGTAGAGAAACAGCGAGAGCATATCATGAACAATAAATGTTTTTGATACACACCTTTAAGTTGAAAGAAATTGAGTGTGTTGATAGCGTGAAGAATGCCCGAGTTGTCGAGAGTGAGTTCAAATTCAGGACTGGTGCGTGGCTTGAATTCCACGTTCTTGTTGAAGATTTGGTCCGAGTTACAAACTCGATGTATCAATCCACTTGATACCTGTGGCATGATGCACACATCATCGTTGGTTCATGCTGATAATGAAGGGTATCTATGTACGCAGGGCATTTTAGAGTCACGGCCGATATGGATAAAATTACCAAAGAATGTGAATCATGTACGTACGTGGCAATAAATTCCTTGACAAAAATTGCAGAGATTTTATGCAGCGATTATGAGACATAAAAAGCCAGCCCTGATAATTTCAGGCGTAATTAAAATGTAATAAAACGTAGTCATTGTACCTGGGAACTGTATGTAACATATCTAGTCAATGAGACCAAACCGCTTACTTCAGAAATAAACTAATTGCAGAATTACCTGAGCCTGATCGAGGTGTAAGAAGAAAATCATTGACTTATATCACTAATAATTTCTATACACAATATAGCAAATCAGAATATATGTATGCAAAAGGGAATAATGTAAGATAAAAATTTATACACGTATATTCAGTAAAATAAAATAGGGCAAATACTAATAAAGTGAAGAGTTACGAGGGACGATTTTTGTATTAAAAGTGTCAATCAATCGTGCTTGTCACGTGCCATAAATGAATAATTCTTTGGGCTATGAGCATTCATTTTGGTGAATTCCTCGGTGCAAAGATATTCCAGAACCAAGGGTATAAATTGCACAATAATATTCTGTCCATGTAGGATATTGCATTCGCAAAACAGGTCCATGTTTCTCATTGGAAAATCGATTATCAAAGATGTGAATTGTTAGTGTCCGCGTGAGTCTTTGATCACTCTATTGGACGAAAGAGGACAACACCTGAGGTAGTAAATCCATTGGTCGAAACAGGAATTTTTCAGTGTCACTAATGACATTGGACAAAACCAGGATTGGACGAAAAAAGGCATAGGTCTACAGTGAAACAACGTGGTAGCAAGAATGTATGGGAAATTAGACCCAGTACCATTAGATGCGAGAGTAGCTATATTAGATAGAAAAGCAATTGGATTCGAGTCTATCCATACTCAAGTACAATCCCCTACTTACTAACCCACCTGACCCCCAGTATTAACCAAGTTAATGGGGAAATTATGATATAGAGTGCAATGCCACTAAATATCCCAGTTGAGTTTGTTGAATAAAAAAACCGAAAAAATAATTTCTTATTCTAAAGCAAGAAGCTTTCTTTACAACTTAAGAGACGATTAGTATAGCATTTAATAGTTGAGGGCCTGAAGATTGATGATATATTCAGAAGCAGGTGTAATAAGGTGCCATAGTGGCTACACAACAAAATATGTACCAGATTTCTGCAGCAGGACCTATTGGTGCCACTGTGTCTAGTATACTATTGTTTTTTGACTACTGCTGCATAATGCATATATGTAGCTGGAAGACTAACAACTTGTCAGTCTGTTTCATCACTCTCATTACCTGAAAAATGCCTCCCATCATTCATGTACAGGAGAGTTATGACGCATCTCTCTCCAATAAACAATAAACAGAATTATGGTCTTTACTGCTTACTTTATGCTGTATACAAGCGATTTCCTATTCCCATATACCTCCCTGTATTTACTATAAACGGTGGGAGCAATTGACTAAAACACCATGGATGAGTGTTTACAACATACCAGAGAGAGTGATACACAACATCTGTATTTCTGAATAAACCTAAGTGAGTCTTAAAGCAGGTAAATTGGTCACTAGCCTATTGAGTATTTACATCTCCGAGCCGTCACTAGGTGCCCGAACTTAACAGCATTCGGCAAAGTTGGCAATCATCGGTATTGCGATCAAACCTTTGCAGTGCATCAGAGGAAATTATTCATGTGCAATAATCGATTATTTGCGCCAACATGTTGGGTATAAGTAAATATTTATATCTATAGACTAAACACGAGAGAATTATATAATATCGCGTGTAAGAAAATACAGTATAAAAGTTTGCAGAACAAATAGGCATTCTGGCGAATTGTTGGCTGTCGTAAGACGATTGGATCAAAGAACACATCGATGTAGTTTGTGATAAGATTATATGTGATAATTGTATCGAATACTGTATGTAATATGCCATGTATGTAGATAATTAAATGTATCATCATGAGATGAGTGCGGACGATGAATTTAGTTTTGTACGATTAGTGTGATGAGAATTGAAGGTTGAATAATAAAGGGATTTTCAGCCGGGTAAAATCGACGGCTGGTACAACAGGTAATTTTTTCGTTAGTTTGTGGGTTCTTGGCAACTTTTCCATCAACCTACTGTCATGTATAATCTAATAATCTAGTACGTAACGGCGTGCAACAACCTCTTGAACATTTCTGTCGAAGCAGACGGATGCCAGAGCTGCTTAGTTTTTTTAGTTGAAGAACTACTTATTTTGTCTCGGGTTGTTTTAGATGTAGAAAGATGCTGGGCTGTTTAACGCGTGAGCCACTAGTCAATACTTGCCTTATGTTGTATATAATTAACTGTATCGTAGGAATTACACTGAAACTAGTCTATATGAGGCTTGTACCCAATGAAGATCAAAGACACCTCTAGAATGTTCTATCACTTCTACCACTTCAATCTATTGAAAGGATGATGACTGTCATTCATGTTTGATTAGTTTCAATTTATTGAAAGTAAAAACTCGGGCTATCGCCCAGAAGTCCCAACACAATCATCTATATACATATAACAATATATAAATATTAAAACACACAAAATGTACATCAAAAGATAA
>WURV02224947.1:0-10259 GCA_011762755.2 Epimenia babai | reverse complement strand
GACATACAGCCTACATACAGCCAACATACAGCCTACATACAGCCAACATACAGCCTATATACAGCCGACATACAGCCTATATACAGCCGACATACAGCCGACATACAGCCTACATACAGCCAACATACAGCCTACATACAGCCGACATACAGCCTATATACAGCCTACATACAGCCTACATACAGCCGACATACAGCCGACATACAGCCGACATACAGCCTACATACAGCCGACATACAGCCTATATACAGCCGACATACAGCCTACATACAGCCAACATACAGCCTACATACAGCCAACATACAGCCTATATACAGCCGACATACAGCCGACATACAGCCTACATACAGCCAACATACAGCCGACATACAGCCTATATACAGCCAACATACAGCCGACATACTGCCTACATACAAACTACATACAACCTACATACAACCTACATACAGCCTACATACAACTTACATACAGCCGACATACAGCCTACATACAGCTTGCATACAGCTTACATACAGGCTACATAATTATGTCCCACACTCTGCTTACTTTTGAATTGGTGAAGAATATTTAGAATGCGATAAGATATCAGAGAGGTAAACAACATAGAGATGACCCAGAGAGCTTGAAAAATGTCACAGGAAACATACTGACTAGAACAGGAATCGCACCGTAGTCTTCTGGATTTAAGTGGAATGCTCCAACCACTATACTAACTGCCCCCCTGTCCCTAGTAATATTGTTAAGACAATATTAAGCAATAATATAGCAATATGAATCTATAGCAACACATAAATTCAATGAAGCAGTTATGTTGTAACAGGTTGAAACAATAAACTTTATTTATATAGCTCCGATTCATAGTATGTATTGACTGCTACAATACATTGTAAAAAAATAAAATACATTCAAATAGGATAAAATAATACTATGACTTACTTGCTGAAACTTGTCTGCTGCTACTTTCAGCAGGTCCCAGATCAGCAACTGACATGATTGGCTGAACAAACTCGCCTCGGCAATGTTGTTGTCATAGCGACACATTATTCGCTGTACCTGGACATCTGCAAAAGACATTTTCAACATGGGCCCCTCACTAAAAGGAGGTCTTTCCTATTACTGCAGGGATATAAGGCGTTTTTTACTCAACACCACTCAATGTTTACTGACCAGAATCAGATATGGGGCGTTTTTTACTCAACACCACCCAATGCTTTCTGACCAAAATCAGATATAAGGCGTTTTTTACTCAACGCCACCCAATGTTTACTGACCAGAATCAGATAAAAGGCGTTTTTTACTCAACACCACCCAATGTCTTTTTGACCAGAATCAGATAAAAGGCGTTTTTTACTCAACACCACCCAATGTTTACTGACCAGAATCAGATATAGGGCGTTTTTTACTCAACACCACCCAATGCTTTCTGACCAGAATCAGATATAAGGCGTTTTTTACTCAACACCACCCAATGTTTACTGACCAGAATCGGATATCGATTACTCATCGCGGTTGAATTCTAACAATCCAACCAAGCGAGAGGTCACGGGTTCAAAACGTTCTACTGCTCCACTCCTCTGCGATGATTCTCAAGTCCTTTATCCCTAATTGCTGGAGTGAATCTGTCTCCAAAACTGGCTAAACATTTGATATTATCTTTGCTGGATGATATACGAGTGTCGAAGGTATTGTATCTGCCCTGAATCAATGCCATAAACATTTCATTATAAACGCCAACTGAGAGAGCCTTTATTGGCTGAAACTTACAGCCTGTAAATGTTGTACTTTACTTTGACCTTATCTTCTACCTTAGTTACCTGGATAGGTGAGTTCCATAACGTGAAACACTCTCGTTATTCCCCACACTACATCGAGATAGAGATGGATTCCATCATTCTGTGTATCCAGTAAACAGTCGTATCTTTGTGAGAATTGAAACACATAAAACCTCACTAATTATGTAAATGATAAGTAACATAAATTAGTACACTAAAAAATATTTTGTGTAACACCCAGTGGATTTTTAGTAAATATTTTGTGTAGCAACCATACTCTATACCACCTGACATTTTTCGCGACAATTTTCGGACAGGAAGCCCCTTAAACACCGTCTGGACATGGGAGGCTGGGTAGCCCTTGCAGATGTTGTTTTGTTAGGGCTTCTTTCCTTTAACGTTGCTATGCTTCAGGAGCTCTATTATTGATGGTCGCTATGGCGCTGACCTCTCTGCTATGTCGTCATTCCAAAATTTGATTAGCTGATTTTTGCAGCATTTCCATATTAATGGAAATAATTTTAATTAATGTAATAGGGGTAGCCAATGTGGTTCTATGAATAGCCGTAGAGAATGGAGCTGGAGGTATATTTCAGGAAACTTGCAAATCTCCTGAATGATCCAGGAAATATGCAAGTTTTCTGAAATAAATCAGGATATATTCACATACTGAAATTGTACATTTACTTTTACATATATATGGAATGAAATTTATTTGATTAAAGTGTACTTATTAGCTGAGTTGTCAAACATACTTTATAGGAAACAATAGCCAAATGGTCTAAGGCTATAATGTAATTACTTAAATTATATAAAATTAACACCTAACAGTATACAGGTTATACAGATCAATGTTAGATACAATTATGTACATTCAAAGTAAGCATGAAATAGATAATAATGTTGAATAATACAGTGGAAAGTAGAACAAATATCGAAAAAAGGAAATCCCATATATAACAGTGGCAATAATACGGGTTTGAAGGTGACCTTTGGCGGCTCTCTCGTGTACAGAAGCACCTGATGCAGTTTTTCCGCTAACTGCTGCACGAAGTGTGTAACGTCTGGCAGCGGCGTCTGCCTGTATTAGACACATACCTGACATAGATCAGCATTACTGCATTGTATCAAGTAAATTCCATGTGTACCACAACTGTTCCATCAGCCACACATTGAGAGATAAGGCTGGGTCAATTAATATTGAGGTGTGTCCCTTGATACTACTGTCAGTACTCATTGTGCTTTTCCACTAACAGATGACTGCACCTAGCAACGGGTAGGTTATAAATAGTGTAAAAGAGATTAGTTTTGCGGGTCGAAGTTTCCGCGAATTCACGAGAATTCCTCTTTTAATAGGAACTTTCCTTGAGGGATTTCCAAAACTGAATCCGTATTTAAATAGAAATAATATTGTAATTTTTAAGATTTGCATTGCCCCTGTTCATACCCAAACTTTTTGCATGGATGAAATTTTTGTGATATAAAGGACATTGGAAAATTCTGGAAAGTTTCTTCCACGTGAAAATAACCACTTTTACAGTAGTCACTCATCGATGTATTAACCAGACTAGCTACACTAGCAACACTAGCAACACTAGCTACACTAGCTACACTAGCAACACTAGCTACACTAGCTACACTAGCAACACTAGCTACACTAGCTACACTAGCTACACTAGCAACACTAGCTACACTAGCAACACTAGCTACACTAGTGCACTAACATTGTGAACGCATTGAAATGCAACACCGAGATATCGCAGACATGTGGAATGTTCTAGGGGTGTTTGATTTATAACGAGACTGCATGTAGAGAAAAAGGAAGAGGGAGAGAGGGCAAGTAATTGTAATAAGAACATAGAACAGGAAGAACATGAAACACCTAGAGACATGTCGTAGTTACGTACCTTTGGATAAAAACAATGATGTATTCAAAAAAGGCCGCAATCTTCTGCCGCTCATTGTCACCTAAGAAAACAGTACATTCTCACTTAAACTACTCATCCACACACAGTCCAAGCCTCTAAATGAAATCCTCTATTAGCCGAAGAAGATTATGGACTTCACAATTAGTGTGGAATAAATCCTAAAATGCATGCTAAAATACTCTATAATAGAATAGCAATATATTTCGGTATTTAAAGAATTTTTAAGATAAGAACTATAACATATTGGTGACAAAGAGAGAATCAGTGAGTTAGACTGCTGTTCTGAAAAATACACGCTGACACCAAAGCATGTGAATCTGCTGAACATACCGAGTGTGATCTTCTACTCTTTTTAATTGGAGTATTACTGCAAACACTTAACCGGTACAGTGCTACCATAATTTTACAGTGTATTCAGGAAAGTGTTGATTGGCAAGTAAAAAGCAGGTAAATAACAGTTACCTTTCTAGTATCTTTTATATAAATATTATTGTGATGTTATAACGGGGGTAGCCAATGTGGTTCTCTGGATAGTTGGAAAGAAATGCACAGAAAAAACCTATACCTCTGATGGGATGGACGACGGATGTACTCCGAAAGTAGGTCCCATCAGAGCAATAGTTTTTTGTGCATTTCCCTCCATAAATATTATTGTTACTATTTTGTATATGCTAAGTGTGATATTGACTGTATATGGAATGTATGTTATATTATACACGTAATTCAATTAGTACTAGGTGTTCTCATTACAGGTGTTAGTATAGGTAGGTATACTGGTAAGTACAGTTCATGCAAGCAAGCCCCAACAGCTGTTTTGCTGCTGTAGAGAACTCCTATGTATTCATAGAATATGGTTTGCCTTTATTACTTTGTAGTCTTTCATCTTGTCCATTCAAACAATAAGGGGGGGGGGTATCACTGACAAGTTTCTGAGGCTCATTAGGATTGTCCGCATTAATAACATGTTCGATATTGCTACTGTGATCAGAAATTGTAATAAAGCCTGGTTTAGTTGCTGGTTTTCTAGTTTTAGTTTTCATGTTTACAAGAAAATAAGAAGAAATTTCCTGTGCAGGTATTTCCATTCGCCCTCACAATCGCTAAATTTATCTAAGGGCAAAACTGACATACTTCCATCAACTGAGTGTCCCTGTGCAATCATACAATGTAAGTTTATTTCACAATACCTCAGTGGAAGCAGTTTCACAAATGAAGTTACATGTCACAATCCACTTACGCAATTGATAGTTATTGTGAACTTAGAGGGCTTGCTTACATAATCTGCATCAGTGTTACCTGTCCTCGGGATACCTCATTATCGCATGCAATAGACTGGGCATCCTACACAAAACTGTTGTATCTATATAGATACAGGTGACCAGAAAACGGGTCACTGCTGGATCCATTATGAAACAAGGTGTACTTGACTGGTAATTAAGCTGTTTACCAGCCTATTTATGATTAGAGTTACATGTCAATTTTCTGGGGCAGGGCCATAGAGTGTAAATACTGGATCTTGTCGGTATTCAATATCTAAGGGATAATAACTTTGAAAGTGGATTGGATCAGGTGCTGTGAGTAGAATAACTGCAATGCTGTATGTTTTTATGGAGCGCATCAGACCGAGATCCAGAATTCTTACACAACCAGTTCTCATTGGCAGTGTCCATTTTCAGTATCTATTGACCAACCATATTGTTTTATTTCATAACCACCTGGTCAAATATGTGGTAGTATTGTAGCGTTGTGGAGTGGTAGTATTAACGTGTGGCAGTATTGTAGCGTTGTAGTACATTGCATGACTCATACCTTGGTTATTGGAAGAAAACATCTCTGCTGACAGTTGAATGGTTGAGATCATCTGTCTGTAATTAAAAAACAACAAATTATAAAACCATCCATGATTTTATAATAAATCACATGATTAGATAATAAGCCACAGGATTTCATCATAAATCACATGATTTGTTAATAAGTCACAGGATTTCATCATAAATCACATGATTTGTTAATAAGTCACAGGATTTTATAATAAATCACATGATTTGATAATAAGCCACAGGATTTCATCATAAATCACATGATTTGTTAATAAGTCACAGGATTTTATAATAAATCACATGATTTTCATTAGGTCCTGCACAACGTTGAAATAATACCGTAATCTGCTTTATTAATTTGTACAAAACAATGTGTTTTATAATTTTTTTTCTGCCCTTAACAACTTACCACCAAGTGACAGTTAACAATAAGTGCCTTACTACTACTACTACTATTGGCCATTGTGACTGTATCACATGCATCAAGGTGCTTGCAAGCTCACAATGTCACTTTTCCAGACGATGCTTGTTGAGTTTCCAGTAAATTCAGCAACAATAGAGATACAGTACCTCTCCAACAGTTACCATGGTGATACAATCACAACTTATGTATGGCAACTCAGGTAGTCAGTTCCCTTTATGTTTCTGAAGTGTTTTTAAATAAACTCAAGGGGCCTACTCATATTACCCAGTATCTTCAACGGTCTCTCTACATTTCCTGTAACATATATATATATATCTGTCCACTAACAGTCTGCCATATTTTCCACTTATTAAACAGTAAGCATATAAAATCATACTTGACCAATAGAAACAACTTGTCCATGTGCAATACAAGTGCAGTGGTGGGGTCATACGTGAAACTACAGATTTCCATGGTAGAAGGGAAGCAAGCCTCATTCTCGCACACAGGTAATATCAACCTAAAAAACAATAATGATCAACATACAGTAAGTATCTCTACTTCTATATACTCCATACATCCTGATCACAAACTATTTGTAGTTCTCTCCCTTTCTCCATCTTTTAAAGACCTACATTACACTAATTTATTACCTCCAGTCACCAACTATATTATTATTTATAATATTATTTTTGTAGGCAATCTTTATTCCAGCATTGCTTTACATAATAAACATATGAAGAAGTAAGGTAGTGACACCTTTAAAAACTAACTTTGCATTCATTGCACAAGCTTTCGATTACATATAATCTTCTTCAAGACTCACAGTGTTTACTCATATAACCATAAGTTGATAGTAATTAAGTTATATTAATAAGAGAATATTCTACTCATCAAGTGTAGACATTTATCTGGACAGAATTTATAGAATTGGGTTTAAAAGTAGTTATTAAAGGTGAATAAGTCAATCACAATAACCTTTCGAGACTGCTTCTGTTGCCAAGTGACTGTCCATGTGAGTTGCCATGGCAAGTAAAGCACACGGGAACTAGTTGGACTGAAAGATAAACAGCCACTACACTCATGTAAATATGTAATTCATCAAATATTCATTAGGAGACGAACAACTTTGATAACATCAAGAGTAACAAATTCTTTGAGTTAAATGATAGAGATGGCAGAGGTAATAGTAAAACTATGTGTAAACATAGATTTAAAAGTGTAATTATAGAGAATGTATTCTCTAACAGAGTAATTGCTAAGTGGAATGCCTTTCCTAAAAGTGTAGTATCTACTGAGACAATAAACGCATTTAAGAACGCTTTGGAGAATTATTGGGAGAATAAGAAATTAAAGTATAATATAGAGGATGTAAAGGCACCAAACAGCATGCGAGTGAGGAACCTCCTCCATGGTATTAAGAGGGACAGAAAAGCTCTAGCTTGCTGAGCCAAATTCTATTAAATCCTTAATATCACTAACTGTCTTTAATAGGGACTTCACTCGAACTCGAAGTTTTAGTTTTACTTTTAGCTGGGCGGGCAACATCTCGCGAAGAATCGTCTGATTCTGACTCGTGCGTATCTCGGATTGGCGATTGCGGTGGCGTAATAGGCATTGTTCGTAATGAATAAGTTACATAACATACAATGCTATTTAGAACATTTCTCGTGTCAAATATTTTCAAATTCGTAAAATTTTACATTATATGTACTAGCTTTGCAAGTGGAATAAATAACGTTGTTACGAAATCGAAAGTAACATTCTGAAAAACTTCCACGCGTGTTAGTCTAGCAGCGCCTAGCTGCGTAGGGGCAGACAACCGAGGCGTTGGCGAGTTGACAAGTATGAAATGATGGAGTCGTAACTCCCAACAAGTACAGGTAAATCGTCTTGACGTTTACTAGTTCACGCTGAAATGGTAGTTACAAATAACTAGCACTATATAGAAACAAAGCTGCATACCACATACTAAACGAGATTGCAACCAATTCCCTGCACATACAATGTATGATACATGATACAATTTAACTCTTCCCCATTTTCTAATCTAGTCATCTACATTCCAATTCCAAAGTATTACTATTAGTATTTTAGTTTCTCGTAACTTAGTCTCAACTAGTTAATGCTTAATTGTGATTTTTAAGAAAACCTTCAGATGTATCTACAACAACCGCAAGTTGATGGGAACCTTCAAATCGATCTTTTAGGAAATCGTAGCATCAACGTCAGTACGATGTTTGCACACCAGATATGACGTCAAAACGTTGAATTTTAGTTAGCCTAAAGTTAGTGTCAACTAGTTAATTGTTCCTTACTATGTAAACTTATTTAAACTAATTGCGACACTTAAAGATTTATTGAACTTTCTGATCAATTTGGACTTACTCTGCCTATTAACGTGCCAACACACACCTCCGGACATAATCTTGACACCATAGCTACCGTCATCGGCATCTCTAATCTTAGTGTATCCGATTTATCTCTTTCTGACCATCGTATAATTAATTTTGATGCTAAAGCTGAGGTTAACGACTCTTGTAGTCGTTTGACTAAAATGTTATCACACCGAAAAGTTAAATCCATAGATATTGATAGATTTAATAGTGACCTCTCTGCTGCTCTCCTTTCCATTGATGAGCCCCATAATCCTAAATCACTGGTATCATGGATGCTATTACCACTACACTTGATCAGCATGCGCCAGTAATCACCTCTAAAGCCAAACCTCATCAGACTCAACCCTGTATTAACCAACAAATCCTAACAGCCAGAAGAATACTAGTTATTAGGGCGCCTCTAAAACAAATGTATTATTATTATCATTATTATTATAAGAATCAAGCACAAAGCGGAAAAAGCCTTCCTAAAACATCCTTCTGAAACTCTAAAAAAATTTCACCACTAGCAAGATCAAGAATGCTTCCTCTTCTCAACAACAGCTATTTAAAACTTTCAACTGTGTCATGTCCAGCAAAGATAAATCACTAATCTTACTAACAAATTTTCCACCCGACTCTTCCCGATATGTTTGCCTCATACTTAAATACTACAATTACAAAAATACGCCCCAGGCTAGATGAAAGTGCAAAATTGCCCCTACATCTGTGGAAGAACTGACACCAGGAACCTCTACATCTTTCACTAATTTCTCCTCCATCACATCCCTGACAGCATTAGCAAATCTCTTGACTCTAGCAAAGGTGTAATCTTGGTCTTACTCGATCTGAGTGCCGCATATGATACGATCGATCATAAAACTCTACTCTCTCGCCTGAAATCATGCTTTTGTATCAGGTAGACTGCTCTTCCATGGATCACCACTCTTTTATTGTTCAAACATGAAATGAAGCCGCATCCACTACGATCTGGTGTTCGCCAAGGCGGCATACTCAGACCCCCCTGCTTTTTTCTATTTATACAACCTCCCTTCGGTGACATTATTCTAAGGAACTAGCAATTATAACTTCTATGCTGACAACACCCAACTCTGGTTACCCGTAAATCCTGATAGCCCAACAGAAGTCTCAACCAATCAGTTTATGTTTTAAGCTAGTTACATTGTTAAGTGTCGTCGACATCATCTTGTCATTATTTTGAAGTTTTCTATCTCTATTATTGATTGAAGGGATGGTCTTAGTTAACAAGTGAAACTGAATGCAAAAATTGTTTTTATATCGTTAATACCACTTTCTGTTTTGCTCTCTGGTCATCTCACTGGATATAATCATCAGTATTATCTGACATTTAGCGGAGCATGTGCCATAAGTTGACAGTCTGGCATTCACAACTGGTGGCAATAGTGGACAAATGTCATCTGTGTGGTCGTAATCGGTGATTTGCATCACCGTGATTTATGTACTTAACACCAAACTCTACACATATCTAACTTCATTTACGGTAATCACCTGCCTCAACACGTTGATTTGATCCAGAATGACTCCATCAGGTAAGGTAGTTGACCCCATAACCTGGATACTCTGCAGGACGTAACAAGGGAGTCCGATGCATCCACTATTATTTATTCAATCTAGCCCCAACAGAGCCGTGTTTCTGTATTAAATGCTGCATGAGTCATGCAGAATACACAAACAGCATGTGTCAACTCCGTATTCAATGCCAATAATAATGATTACACTATAGAAGTATACAATCCATATAATGCTGTACATGGGTTTGCCGCGGGCATATTCCGTGTTATTGTGCCGGAAACATTAATTGTGCGGTAGTATGCTCACCATACATTGGCGATGTATACCAGTCGATTATCTCACTAAAGACTTCCACTCTACACTGTATTGTTTGACTATGTCAGGATGACCGATGTTTACACAAC